>JACXGM010008574.1:0-28743 GCA_016801145.1 Umbra pygmaea | reverse complement strand
GTGTCAATGATGGCCTTCTGGACAGCAGTCAGGTCGGCAGTCTTACCCATGATTGCGGTTTTGAGTAATGAAACAGGCTGGGAGTTTTTAAAAGCCTCAGGAATCTTTTGCAGGTGTTTAGAGTTAATTAGTTGACTCAGATGATTAGGTTAATAGCTCGTTTAGAGACCCTTTTCATGATATGCTAATTCTTTGAGATCAGTATTAAAACAATAAATGACCTGAAATATTTCAGTTGGTGTGCAATGAATCTAAAATATATGAAAGTTTATTTTTATCATTACATTATGGGAAATAATGAACTTTATCACAATATGCTAATTTCTTGAGAAGGACCTGTATATTGCGATGGCCTATTTGAGCTCTTGTTAATGAATAAGGAGGTCAACAAGTCTTTGATAGTTATCAACACACAAGCTCTCTGTGCTTGTAATTCATCCTAAATGTTGTCCAAAACTATCATCTCCTAATACATGATAGGGGGATTAGGGAAACAAAATAATCTTTGTATGAATGCTTCAAATATATATATTTTCTGTCACCGGACACTTCATTAGGTACACCTAATATAGTAGTACCGGGTTGGACTCCCTTTTGCCTTCAGAACTGCCTTCAGTCTTCGTGGCATATATTAAAGAAGTTACTGGAAACATTCCTCAGTGATTTTTCATATTGACATTATTGCATCACGTAGTTGCTGCAGATTTGTTGGCTGCACATGAATGATGTGTATCCTCTGTTCCACCACATCCCATATGTGCTTGATTGGATTGACATCTGGTGACTGTGGAGGCCATTTGAGTACAGTGAACTCATTGTCAAAGGGATGGACAATGGTCCACAACAATACTCAGGTAGGCTGTGGCATTCAAACGATGCTAAATTATAATAATAATAATAATCATAATAAACCTTTATTCATGTAGCACCTTATATACAGGGAATGCAGCTCAAAGTGCTTTACATTAAAGTAAAATTAAATGAATGCATCTGCTGTATAAAATCCAAAGTCATTTAAGATATTTTAAAATATAAAAAGCACATTTGCAAGCAAAAACATAAATTAATATATATTGTATTGTATTAAAGGGCCCAAAGAGTGCCTAGATAATATCCAGTTTAATTCCTTCTACACCCATGTTTGTTTCAGTTAATCATGTTGGTTTTCTTGATTTTACAAATGTGCTTTTTGATATCAAGAATAGGATTTTTTGATATCAAGAATATGAATTATCGATATCAATAATATAACTTTTTGATATGAAAAATGATTCTCCATTGAAAGTCTATGGGAAGCGGTTACATTTCTTCATATCAAAAATGGGAATTGTTGATATCAAGAAATAGATTTTTTGATATCAAGAATGGGAATTGTTGATATAAATAAGGGTTTATCTTGATATCAAGAATGGAAATTGTTGATATAAAAAATACAAAGTCTTGATATCAACAATAAGAATTGGGGGTTGGGGGCAATGGTGCCTGAGCATCTGCCCCTTTGCCTACCAACGTCTAAAGTGCCCTATTGAGTGGCCATTTAACTTAACAATGCTTCGTAAAATTACACATGGACATTTAAAAATGTATGTGTGAATCAATTATTCGAGAATATATATTTTTTAAGTAATAATATAGAAGTAAACCAGCCTCGTCTATCTGCGCTGCCGGGAGTTGACGTTATAGACTATTTACGGGACCTTTCACATTTGCCTGCCTGTTGTTGTGTTAAGAGACGGTAAAAAGTAGGGTAAGATCACCTCAGACAGTCTGTTTCCAAAACAATTTAGCTGATGTTGAAAAATAAACTGTAACATGTATCTCGTTTTGTACTGTCATTTTGAAGGACATGTTTGCCAACAAAAGCTTTTCAACAAGCACCATTTTAATCTGAATTGACCGGTGAAAGTGGCTACCACTAGGTTTCTACACCAGCTAGCAGCTAACCTGGGAAACCTTTTGAAATTGCAAAGGGAAACCATGCATCGTTATAATGAAATAAATACTTCTTTAGTAACCTATAGGCCGCATTGGCCAAATCCGTTTCATATCCACTCCGTCTCAGGCAGTAGGCTAGTTTACGCAAGCAACTCCTCGAGGCACTATTAGTAGTAGGCAGGCAGGTATGTTACGAAATACTTTAGCCTCCCTACTTAATCTTTCCGCAGACCAGTGTTAAATTGTGGTCCAACTCCGCGAGATATCCTATTCATACTGTCATTGCAGATATCTCTAGTGGTCCGCGAGCAAATTTGATGAAAAAAATTAGTTTTTGTTGTCGTTTTCGGGCTGTCAAAATTAAGGTGTTAGCGTTACAAATAAAATTACCGCAACATTCGCGGTTACACCGCTATTGAGATTAATCTGGTGCCTCTGTATTGCGATAAATTCTGAGGCTTGGATGGTGACCAGGGTATCAAATTAAACGTACAATATGTAGTTTTTGGCCGCCAGGGGGCTCTCAATCAAAACAATAGCAAAAGACAGAAGTATGTTCCTGCACAACCGGAGGCTGCAGTTTTAGGACCCCAGTTCTAGGACCGCAGATTCAGGACCCTAGTTTTTTGTGTTGACACTTGAAACTTACACATTAATAACCGTCCCATCTATAGACTTTTACTAATTTAGAGGTTTTTGTTAATTTAAATAAATATTATAGACAGTAGAACGATAGACGGTGAAATGATGTCCGCTACGGATTAAAATATCCAGATATTCAGTTAGGCTCCACTCTTCACACAGTAGCATGTTAATTTATTTTAGATGGGCTTAACAGCAAGATTTTAGAGTGGTTGAGTTTAGGGTAAGGGTTTGGGTAAGTCTTATGGATTTAGTGATAGAAAGTAAAAATCGCCTGTCTGTATCACTCTGCAATCTAGACACAAAAAACTAGGGCCCTGAAACTGGGGTCCTAGAACTGGGGTCGTAAAACTGCAGCCTCCGGTTGTGCAGGAATACCCTTCTCGCAAAAGATCTACTTGGATGACGTCGGGAAGTAGCGTGGGATCATGGGTTTTGTTATCGTCGTCAATGACAACCTTTCAATCTAGTGTCTCCGGCAGAAAAAATGTTCACTGACAAAGTAATGTATTGTTAAAAATATTATATCTTTGTTCACTATGTTTGGCGGTTCCCTGGAACTTAGAGCAACTATAGTTATAGTTTCAAGGCTTAATGAGCTCACCAAACTAATTGTTTGTGCTAGGTAGTTATAGGTATTCAAATCAACAAAATGAAAAGGGTGCCCACATTTGTGACCTGTCTAATTTCGTTTTTTACGCAATTGCACATTTTCTGTTGATCTAATAAACCTAATTTCACTACTGAAATGTTACTGTGTCATTCAGTTATTTGATAGATCAAAATGAAATTGCTCATCCAAACACCCAATTATTTATAAATGAAAATCATGGAAATTGTCAGGGGTGTCTAAACTTTTGCATCCGACTATGTGTGTGTGCATATATATACAAACCAATCAGCCATAACATTATGACCACCTGTCTAATATTGTGTAGGTCCCCCTTTTGCCGCCAATACAGCAGCCCCATACTCAACAAACTGTGATGCACTGTGTTCTGACACTATCAGAACCAGCATGAACTTTTTAAACAATTTGTCTGTTGGATCGGACCATACAGGCCCGCCTTCACTCCTCACATGAATCAATGTGCCTTGGCTGCCCATGATCCTGTCACCGGTTTACCGCTTTTCCACCCCACAAGAACTGCTATTTTTGAGATGCTCTGACCCAGTCGTCTAGCCATCAAAATTTGGCTCTTGTGAAATTCGATCAAATCCTTACAATTGTTAAGTGAACCTGGGTACCTTGAAAGGCGCTATATAAGTCTAAGTTATTATTATTATTCTTACACATGCCCATTTTTCCTGCTTATACCAGTTAATGTTGATTCTGATTGGTGTCAGAACACAGTGCATCACAGTTTGTTGCGTATGGGGCAGCTGTTTTGGAGGCAAAAGGGGGACCTACACAATATCATGGCAACCTAATCATCCCTATCTTTCAATTGGCTCATTCATTCCCCTCCCCCACTTCTCCCCAGGCCGTTGCTGCAAATGAGAAAGTGTTCTCAGTCAACTTGCCTGGTAAAATAAAGGTAAACTAAACTAGGTCTTAATGTTATGGCTGATCGGTGTGTATTCATATGCTGATTTGACATTGTAATAGGCTGAATTATTTATTCATTTTTATCCTTGATTGTGAGCTTGCACAAGGCAAAATATTTGTCAATTAAATCCACTGTAAGGACAGATGAGTGTTCAGTTTTCTTTCTAAGCGGTATAACACACTTTTTTTGACCAGCATCTCCTAGAACAATGGGCCTTATTATCAGCAAGCTGGTCTGCATGAAGTGTTATTATAAAGAAATATGATATTAGACATCTATACATTACAAATCTATACATTACAAATCTATACAATGCATGAAGTGTTATTATAAAGAAATATGATATTAGACATCTTCATTTAACAGCACCACCTTAATGGATTTTATTTACTGAGCTCCTATGTATTTTGAAAATACATAAATCTATGCATTCGTTGCCAGTTAAAAAATGGGCACATTCTGGCATAGACATTGCAAGCAGAGAAGTCTCCCATTTATGCATGGTGCTGAAGGATGTATATTCAGTTGCGGGACACTGATATAAAAAATAAGAAAAATGCTAGATAACATGTCCCTTTCCAGGTGAGTTTGGGAGAGTGTATTTCTCTCTTCAGTCTGTTTTGTTTTGTCTTCGTTCTGTGCTATCAAATGAAAATAAAAAAATACAATTAAAAAAATCTACTGACGTAAAAATGCAGAGGTACCAATTTAACAGTCTGTTCCCAGGCTCTTCAGCCAACTCACTGGTCAACTAAACTCCGAAGTCTGGAGCGTTGAGGGTACTGCTTCCTCAGCCTACACATTCATAATGATGTTTTTTTATAGACCTCGACTCCACCAAGTCGTTACCATCTCGTCTGGTTCTTTCCCTCAAACTATATTATGCAGGGTCTGAAGACGCTGATACCGGTGACAGTTGGTTGTTCTGTGCTCTGCTCCTTGCAGGTGCCTGCCTGGGTATTCTGGGAAGCGCTGTGATGAGATAATAAACTACTGCAGCCGGCTCAGTATCAACTGCCTGCACGAGGGACTGTGCCTCAGCATAATTGGTGGATTTAATGTAAGTAAAGCAATATGCTCTATATAAGGGGCCTGATTTATTAGTATTATGTGTAAACAACTAAAATATTGTATATGATAACACATCTTATTAGAGGCATGTTTGGACATATGATTGTATCTGACAAGATTCTGGCCTTCCCATTGGAGAGAACAAACACTGGTATTAACAGGAATATAAAAAAAGGTATGATTGTATAATAGGCCTAAGTGTGTGCCAAATTACTTCCTATTCCTTAATTAGGACACTACTTTTGACCAGGGCTGTAGTGCTATGCTTCCTCTCCACTTATTACTACTTGTATCATCCTATTATTCCTTCACCAGATTTTGTGATATGTAATTGTATTTCATCACAACAAATCCCAGGAAATTCCTGCTGATGAAGCCGCCTTGCTCTCAGGGTGATGCTGGCCAATTTGAAATACCCATGAGGCTTTGTAGTCACTCGTCAGCTAGCAGGATATCAGCTTGGTACCAGGAAAAGTGTGCCTCGAAATGGTGTGCCACCTGGGATTTTGTTTCTGGTGTAACAGCATCTTATATAATTGGAAATTATAATACAATATGTTATAGTATTACACTTGTATGATAATGTAAGTTATATATTTCCTGTTACTTTGAGAAAACATTTTATTTATGTAATATATATAATCATATCACCCACTCAAACATCGATATTTATGTTTTATACTATATATTTTTTACTGACATTGTATTATGTCAGTAATTATGCTTAGTATAACTACAATAATAGTGGAATAGTAATGTTTAACAACATTTATTAATCAGAAATTATTATTCCCTGGTAATTCCCAAAGGATTAAGGGTCTGGCATCGAGTAATGAAAATGACCCAACTCGAGGGGCGGTACCAAGCATGCATTTGAAAATCTCACTGTACGCAATTGGATAACACTACGACCAATCACAAGTGGGTATTTGCTGAGCCCCTATGGCTAAGCCCCATACGTTTAGCTACCAGCGGAGCTAACTGGTAGATTAAACCCTTGCCTTATCCGGTCAGCAAAACAGCAAAAACGTCCTTTGTAAAAAGGAACAATTCGAGCACCATCTTCTGTTCCTCTTTTAGACAAAAATCCAAGTCTAACTCGTTTATTGTTGCGGCCAAAGCCGTTTCAAACAACTGGTGTTCATCCATAGTGATCTTACAATGTTTACAAATGACTTTGAGGTCGCAGCGCTGTCGTCATCCGTTTAACACGCCTCTGGCCTGCCTATATCCAGAAGTTCAGTGAGGATCTCTAAATGATCCAGTGTTGACCTAAATGACTAATGATGATAAATAGAATCCACCTGTGTGTAATCAAGTCTCCGTATAAATGCACCTGCTCTGTGATAGTCTCAGAGGTCCGTTGAAAGCACAGAGTGCATCATGAAGAACAAGGAACACGCCAGGCAGGTCCGAGATACTGTTGTGGAGAAGTTCAAAGCCGGATTTGGATAGAGAAAGGTTTCCCAAGCTTTAAACATCCCAAGGAGCACTGTTCAAGCGATAATATTGAAAGGGAAGGAGTATCAGACCCCTGCAAATCTACCAAGACCCGGCCGTCCCTCTAAACATTCAGCTCATACCAGGAGAAGACTGATCAGACATGCAGCCAAGAGGCCCATGATCACTCTGGATGAACTGCAGAGATCTACAGCTGAGGTGGGCGAGTCTGTCCATAGGACAACAATCAGTCGTATACTGCACAAATCTGGCCTTTATGGAAGAGTGGCAAGAAGAAAGCCATTTCTGAAAGATACTTATAAAAAGTGTTGTTTAAAGTTTGCCACAAGCCACCTGGGAGACACACCAAACATGTGGAAGAAAGTGCTCTGGTCAGATGAAACCAACAATGCAAAACGTTATGTTTGGCGTAAAAGCAACAGAGCTCATCACCCTGAACACACCATCCCCACTGTCAAACATGGTGGTGGCAGCATCATGGTTTGGGCCTGCTTTTCTTCAGCAGGGACAGGGAAGATGGCTAAAATTGATGGGAAGATGGATGGAGCCAAATACAGGACCATTCTGGAAGAAAACCTGATGGAGTCTGTAAAAGACCTGAGACTGGGACGGAGATGTGTCTTCCAACAAGACAATAATCCAAAACATAAAGCAAAATCTACAATGGAATGGTTCACAAATGAACATATCCAGGTGTTAGAATGGCCAAGTCAAAGTCCAGACCTGAATCCAATCGAGAATCTGTGGAAAGAACTGAAAACTGCTGTTCACAAACGCTCTCCATCAAACCTCACTGAGCTCGAGCTGTTTTGCAAGGAGAAATGGGCTAAAATTTCAGTCTCTCAATGTGCAAAACTGATAGAGAAATACCTCAAGCGACTTACAGCTGTAATCGCAGCAAAAGGTGGCACTACAAAGTATTAATTTAATAATTTTGCACGCCCAATTATTCAGTTTTTTATTTTTTTTAAAAAGTTTTAAATATCCAATAAATTTTGTTCCACTTCATGATTGTGTCCCACTTGTTGTTGATTCTTCACAAAAAATTACAGTTTCATATCTTTGTTTGAAGCCTGAAATGTGGCAAAAGGTCGAAAAGTTCAATGGGGCCGAATACTTTCGCAAGGCACTGTATGTATATATGTGTGTATGTATGTATATATGTGTATATGTAACGTTATCAAATATCTTTTAACATATGAAAAATGCAAATTGACCAAAAGTATGTACAACTGTACAGTGAGTAATATGTAATTGAATGTCCGTAACGAAGCTAACTTTATCTCGCTTCATTGAATGCTGCAATTTAAGTTTCTAAATATACAATGAAATCAACTTATTTTCTCTTTAAATATCCCAAATAAACATGACAACAGTATTACAGTGGGAGTAAAACGGGTTATTCTTAAATATAAATATAATTACTAATGAAGTTCAAATAAACCAATGCCTCACACTTCCACAGTGTTGAGACATCTGCTTATAGACTTGTTTAAAACAAAGATTTTACTTGACTCATTTTAATAATATTTAAATAGAAGCTGTTGTATCTAATGCTGGAATGAATTGATATAATATTTAGCATCAGATTTTAAACAGTATCTTTACATTGCCTGTAGGTTACAGAATAATATATATGCAGACAATTGCACATCAAGCAAATGTGAATATCATGCAAATTGACAAGACAAGTTGCTTGTGAGAAAACCCATTTTGCAACCGTTAATGACCTCATAAGGACCCCATGAAGACGTCACCTCCCAAATCGAGCCCACTGGATATCTTCATTTTAATGCTCCAGGTGAAAGCACCTGCAACCAGGCCTGTAATGCCTGTAGCCCTTAGCTCCTAATTATCCCTAATCAGTCTTGGTCTATTGCTTTGGATCGTTCAGACGGCTCTGGGACCGCATCGCAAATGGCACCCTATCGCCTTCATTCCCTTGTAGGTAATGGGCCATTGGGATCAGGCTATCATTTGGGACTGAGCCGGAGCTGCAGGACTGTTTAAAGCTGCCCGTGCTTTGCTGCTTGCAGATTTCTCCTGCTCCAATCAGTGTCTGCCATAATCAAAACATCGGCGTGAGTCTGGCGCAAATGAGCCGTCTTGATCTGCCGACCCCCGGGGAAAAATTATGAGGTCGTTTGTCAGGTCAATTTGGCCTGTTGTCCATTAGGCACGCTGGCTGTGTCCTGACGTTGCCCTCTTTGCTCAGTGTGAATTGGGGAGTCACTGTCACAATCATCATAGAACCAAATTAAACTTTAGAAATAGTGATGAGATGCATGAGATGAGCTGATCGGCTCTTCAGGTAGGAAACTGTGCCCTCTTTAATTAGTTTACACGAGAGAGACTTTGTCACAACGTCTATTCAAATGAAACCTTCGAATTAAGGATGAGATGCGCAATATGAACCGATAAACACACTGTCAGTAGAGAGTTCTTCAGGAAGGAAATTGTGCCTTCTACTTAGTGGGGTCCTGTCACTGCCATCGTGGAACCCAATTAAACCTCACAATTAGTGAGAACAGAGTAACTGTATGCCATCTGGATGAATTAAACCTTAGTTGAATTTGTGACGAGTACACACGGAAAGGCCATCTGGCAGTTTGGGCAATGCCCAATGTGTTGTTCCATTACTAGACCAGTGGGTCTGCAATGGTGCCAATTCTGGAGCCTCCAGGAGGTCAAGAAACAAAATGGGAACATGTATAAGAAATACCAGGGTCTGCTTGTCTAAAAAGTCATAAAAATGCTGTAACAAAATTAATGTCAATGTTTAACCAACATAGAGCATTGCATTATGCTTATTTAAATTCAGAACAGTATACAAGACAGCAAGAGGGAAAAACAAACAAGTGTAATCCCTGGGTAGCCTAAAATGTGCTTATGTACATTGAGGAGAACAAGTTTTTGATACACTGACGATTTTGTAGGTTTTTCTACTTACAAAGCATGTAGAGCTATGCAATTTTTATCATAGGTACACTTAAACTGTGAGAGACGAAATCCAAAAAGAAATCCAAAAAATCACATTGTATGATTTTTAAATAATGAATTTGCGCATCAGAAAAGCAGAACTTAATATTTGGTACAGAAACCTTTGTTTGCAATTACAGAGGTCATGTTTTTTCTGTAGTTCATGACCAGGTTTGCACACACTGCAGCAGGGATTTTGGCCCACTCCTCCATACAGACCTTCTCCAGATCCTTCAGGTTTTGGGGCTGTTGCTGGGCAATACGGACTTTCAGCTCCCTCCAAAGATTTTCTATTGGGTTCAGGTCTGGAGACTGGCTAGGCCACTCCAGGACTTGAGATGCTTCTTACGGAGCCACTCCTTAGTTACCCTGGAATACTCAGCCACGACGCATCTTCAATGCTCTTACTGAGGGAAGGAGGTTGTTGGCCAAGATCTTGCGATACTTGGCCCCATCCATCCTCCGCTCAATATGGTGCAGTCGTCCCGTCCCCTTTGCAGCAAAGCATTCCCAAATAATGATGTTTCCACCTCCATGCTTCATGGTTGGGATGGTGTCCTTGGAGTTGTACTCATCCTTCTTCTTCCTCCAAACACAGCGAGTGAAGTTTAGACCATAAAGCTCTACTTTTGTCTCATCAGACCACATGACCTTCTCCCATTCCTCCTCTGGATCATCCAGATGGTCATTGGAAATCTTCAGGTAGGCCTCGACAAAAAGGATTTAAATCCATGGCGGCGTAGTGTGTTACTAATGGTTTACATTGAGATTGTGGTCCCAGCTCTCTTCAGGTCATTGACCAGGTCCTGCCATGTAGTTCTGGGCTTATCTTTCACCTTGGCTGATCTTGCATGGAGCCCCAGAGCGAGGGAGATTGACCATCATCTTGAACTTCCATTTTCTAATAATTGCACCAAGAGTTGCTGCCTTCTCACTAAGCTGCTTACCTATTGTCCTGTAGCCCATCCCATCCTTGTGTAGGTCTACTATTTTATACCGGATGTCCTTACACATCTCTCTGGTCTTGGCCATTGTGGAGAGGTTGAAGTCTGTTTGACTAAGTGTGTGGACAGGTGTCTTTTATACAGGTAACAAGTTCAAACAGGTGCAGTTAATACAGGTAATGAGTGGTGGAAAACAGGAGGGCTTCTTAAAGAAAAACTAACAGATCTGTGAAAGCTGGAATTCTTACTGGTTGCTAGGTGATCAAATACTTATGTCATGCAATGAAATGCAAATTAATTATTTAAAAGTCATACAATGTGGTATTCTGGATTTATTTTTAGATTCCGTCTCTCATAGTTAAGTGTACTTATGATGACAATTACAAACCTCTACATGCTTTGTAAGTAGGAAAACCTGCAAAATCAGCAGTGTATCAAATACTTGTTCTCCCCAGTGTGTTGTTGTGAAACTTTTAAAAAGAGGACACAACCTAAATGAATATTAGATTATGTAGCTCAAAACTTTCTAGTGGCAATATTTAGTGCAATAACAGAACTTACTTTTACTGAAAAGATTGGTCAAAATGTTTGTCTGCAGGACAATGATTACTGGTTAATCTTTTGCTTACAGTGTCTCTGTGCACCTGGTTGGTTGGGAGAATTCTGTCAGTATGTGGGAAACGCCTGCCTGATCTACTCAAACGGGTGTTTGAACGGAGCCACATGCATTACCACGAGTCAGCCATCAGCACACCCACAATACAGATGCATCTGCATCCCTGGCTACACAGGTGACGCATCTGTTTTGTTGTTTTCACCGCAAATTACAACTGGACAAAACTTGCTTCGTTTTCATTTCTTATGGAAATGTATTTCATGGTGTGATCAGACAAATACATTATATTACTTTCTTGATATACCTCACATCGATAATATGGATAACTGGAAAGGTGGTTTACAAGTATGTACCCTCTCACATGTTTTAATACTCTAAGGCATATTGGGCCTATATCTTTTCTACAGACCAGCCTTGGATCAGTCTTATCACACACATTATCCACCATTTCTACCTCCTCTTAACATGCCATGTGCTGAATGTGTTGAATGGAGCCCAGAGGCCATATTATTCCCAAATTAATACAGTTGCCCTATGCATGTAATTTCCATTTGTAAGGTAAGTAATTCCCTGTTCTAGAGCTTGACATTCCTGTTTGTGAGGCATGACATTCCTCCACATTGCACATGCACACCCTAGGTGGGTTTTTATATTCTTTGCTTAATCTTATCTAAAACATGACAGGCAGACGGAGGTTGTGTAACATTCTTTCTGTGAACTGCCAAGGAAAGCAGCAAGATTGGCTTCAGTACATGAATGCTAGCAGATATTGGAGTAATTAGGAAATAGATGTTCTTGGAGATGGTAAATTAGAGGGAGATACATGTTTTGACTCTTTTCACGGTCAAATGTGATCCTTGATTTTGACTCAAAAAGTAATTAACATTCCAGAAATACATTTTACACTCATCTCATTTGACAGTAAAGTTCCTTGATAATTATTGCCCTTAAGAAAATAATACACAACCTAAAAACCTTTTTCGATTTGGTTAGTTCCTCATACATTTTTGGTTCCATTCAAAATTGCCGATTTGCAATTCTTCTATATGATTAATTTGCATTTAAAAATATAATTATTTTTCATCCTTATTTCCAGTACAAACAGTGTGTTTAAACATTGTCTAATCCAAACCAACTCTTAAAAGCATAATGGTGGTTCTCTTTTTGTGATTTTTGCACTCCCCTCTCAATCTTCCTCATCCTCCTTCGGCCATTTTGGCTGACACGCTACAACCTGTCACTCCGATAAGCTTGCACAAAGCATTACATGAGCTAGGGCTTTTTTCTGCTGTGCCAGGCTCAAATATCTGTTGCCATTTCGCTGATAGAAAATTGTCTCTCACAATACGGCAGCACCTCAGTGACTGATGTAACCCATCTCTCCTGGGCATCTGGTCCAAATGGCTCCTTATTTTCTCTTCTTTATACTATTTTTGACCGAGGCTCATAGGACATTGTTGGAGCGTAGTGTGCTTGAAAATAATAGGGCGCCGTTTGGCACCGGACCCTATACACCCAGAGATGTTTTTTCGATGTGGAATTATGAAGCGTTTAGGCAGGCAGACTTTCAGAAGACCTGTTTAATTTCAGGGCCTGTCGCGAAGGCCCCAAGGGATAGACTGGAGTGCATCAGACATTTCAGAGTGCATTTCTCAAAGCTCCGATTCCAGCTTCACATAGATAACACAAGATATATTCTACAGCATTAGCAATATTAATATAAAGCACATTATGCATTATCTTATGTTTCACTCATAATGTTAACAGAATTAATTTTATATATACGTATATCTTTTCTGCATCCCAAACGATCATCTCTGAAGCATCTCAAGCTAGGTCTCCCAGGCAGGCAGACAAGGTGCTGTCCAAAAGGCCATCACAAAATGTCAAGCACCCGATTGTAATCTGACAACAAATGTCCAGAGACAAGCTAGGGAGACAATATGAATTCCACGAGACAGACTTGTTCAAAATTCAGAAGGGCAGATTTTTCAGAGATAGTGAATGCGTCCCAAATGATGCCCTTTTTCCCATTATGTTGCACTACATTTGAAGAAACCTCTGTGTTCCAATCAAACCTAGTGCACTATATAGGGAATTGGGCCCCATTTTAAATGCCTTGAAGGCTTTTTTTGTCCGTATCTTTCCCCTTATCTCATATCGAAGGCTCCTAATTGAAATCCGCACACAGCAATTGAAAAGCCAACGAGTCCCAGAACACCAGTAATTCAGTCTTGTGAATTTAAAGAAGCTAATCTTACCTCCATATCCTGTCTCTTTTTATATGGCCCTTGAAACAACACACTGTCTGAGAAACTGCAGGGTTTTTCTGGAAGTGAAATAAATCATATGTGAAATGCAATGCAGAGAGTATTAGGGTTAATTGCGTTATTAAGTTTAGCCATTAAAAAATCGAATTGAGGCACCAAGGAGGATTTAAAACAGCATTACGGTACTTCTATTTTAGTATGACTAAAGATGTTTTTTTAAATATAATAGTTTTATTAAAAATTTGAATATCAGTTTTCTCTCCCTACAGTATGTTCTTGATTTATGCTCGATGTTCTTCCCTGGAGGAATTTATACTTATATAATGTTTTATATATTCCATGTCTAATCAGTCAGTTACATAGCCCCGTTTTGAAATGTTCCTGGTCTTACATTTAAAGTGCACACACCCAAATCTGCTAATTCTATAGAAATGTTTATCAAATATAAGACATGAATTTTGCACATGTGTACATAACAGAACAGCCACATCTTAATTGTGCTATTTGTTAAATTTGAGCTTTAACAACTGAATTCCATTATTTTTATTGTGACCTTCACTATAAACCTGAAAATCCATTCTCAATCCATTAACTTCTACACAGTGCAACTTTATCGTTTCAATCTGTAGACTTCCAAACATTTACACATAATGTTGGAAAGCATAAACGCCACGCTAGCCTGTTTACTTCTTTTGATTAACCTGCATAGACTAAATGCACGTCTCAAGTGGACACAGCAAGCTGACATAATCCTTTGGCAACTACGGAGTGGTCACAGAGTATATTATAGCCTACAGATGTAATCCCTTGTTAATTAATGGCTAGTCACAGTATTTGTCATAACCAACCGATTAATATATTCCATAATGTAGGCTCGTGAAGATTTTGGAAATGAATAACCAAATATGACGATGACAAGAGCAGACAGACACCATCGGTTTTCAAAACACAATATTGGATATTGGAGCGTATACAGAAAGAAGGCCTTTCCTTTTCTTCATTTTTCTTTTTTAAATATTAAATGTCATCTGCTTAAACAGACATTAGACAGACAGTGCGTTCCAAGCTTTCATGTTTCCAAACCTCAGCCACGGAATGATCAGTCTGTAATAGGCAAACAGTTTATTTCTCTAGCTTCTGTTATGAAAATCTTTTGCTGATAATCACAGGCTACATTTGAAGAACGTTACAATGTGTGAGTGTGCACGTGTGTTTACACAACATTGGCAGGTTGTTAACTAGACAATTTTTAAGGTTGCATGGCAGCAAGTTTAAACCACTTGTGAAAAGGTACAGTACGGGCGATAAACTACGGAAAATCCCTTGCTGCTCTCTCAATGCTATTTGTGGTTGTGATTGGCTGTTCAGAACTGGGGACAACTGAAGTGCAGCATGGCTTTCAAAACCAAGGTGCCCTCGAAGCTTGTCACCTGATCGTGGACTTCAGAAGAGAGAGCCCCCTCCCATGGGGTTAAAACAGTCAAGTTCCTCTGCTCACAAGGACCTGAGATGTTCCCTAGTCAATCAAAGCTTGTTTAAGTACGTGAAATACGTCCTCTTCAACCTCAGGCAGTTGAACGAATTCACCATGGCCCAGTGGACCCTCACTAAGATCTACAGAAGCTTTCCGTTAGCATACACTCAGTTTGCTTCACAGCCTGGAACTTTTAAAGCAATGCCTGCAATTGAATGGCTCTTCAGATGGTGGCGAGGTCAGCCCTACGCACCATCAACGTCAGGCAGCCTGCCCGCCAAGACATTTTCTACACACAGTGCTACAAATATGGCAGAAAGATCATGATGGCCCGCCCTGCTATCATTTAGCATTCTGTAGACGGTGGAGCGGCATCGACAGAAGGCTTGAAATAGTGCTTATGCCCTCAGGCCATCAGGCTGTTAAACTAGCTGCCTGTCTTCCCAGCGACCTGATCTGCTCCTTAGAGCCTGTTTGCACCCTGACACTCAACATACCCAAATTCACACTCGAGGTAATCCAGACACACTCTCCATGAATACACTCTCCATGAATACACACTCCATGAATACACGCTCTCCAAGAATACACGCTCTCCATGAATACACGCTCTCCATGAATACACGCTCTCCATGAATACACGCTCTCCATGAATACACGCTCTCCATGAATACACGCTCTCCATGCATACACGCTCTCCATGAATACACACTCTCCATGCGTACATGCTCTCCATGCATACACGCTCTCCATGCATACACGCTCTCCATGCATACACGCTCTCCATGAATACACGCTCTCCATGAATACACGCATTCCATGAATACACGCTCTCCATGAATACACGCTCTCCATGAATACACGCTCTCCATGCATACAGGTTCTTTGTGAATACACGCTCTCCATGAATACACGCTCTCCATTCCATGAATACACGCTCTCCTTGAATAAACGCTCTCCATGCAAACACGTTCTTTATGAATACACGCTCTCCATGAATACACGCTCTCCATTCCATGAATACACGCTCTCCATTCCATGCATACACGCTTTCCATGAATACAAAGCTGTGGAGCAGAATATCAAGTTTTCACAGTACCAGACACATATAGCCAACACAAGTGCAAACATCCATACACACATTCAATCCACACTAAATCATGATACAAATTACTCTGTTTTCATCTTGTTTATTTACTATCCTTTTACACGATCATTGTTACTGTGTTGTTAGAGTTAGAACCGGGTTTTCACTGCACATGCAATAACATCTGCAGTATTCTGTAAATCTGACAAATTACACTTGAAAATTCAACTTGAAACTTGATTCTGTTTTTTTAGATCGAATTTGTACTTTACATTTTAAATTTGTAATGGAATAAATGTCTGAGCTAGCATACCTTTGAAATGCCTCTGTGGTTTAGTGCTTGACACTTGTCAAAAATAAGTGTATTTTTAGACCACCACAAGCTGAGCTTTTTCTTGCTCAATCTAATACAGTATGTGCTGAATCAATAGTTTTTTCATAGGTCTTTCAGGCAAATGCTCAAACTACTTCAACAGTTGGAATTACATCACAAATTCAGTGTTACCGACAAAGATGTAAACAATATTGCAAATGCTGAATTTGTGGTGGTCATTGTTCAAAAACGAATAACCCTTTTCTTTCATAAATGCCATTCTTTAAAACCAGCAATTGCTTTTATCTCCTATTTTCTGACAGTGGACACATTTTCTCATTCTATTTTAAATGTTTACATTTCCTGTAATTTAGCAGACGCTGTTATCCAGAGTGACTTACATTAAGCAAAATCTCCTAGAGCCACTTAGGTTAAAAGTGCATTGCTCAAAGACCAAACAACAACCAACAACATTCTGAAATCTGATGCCTCGTGACAGTAAAAATATATGGGGATTTGTGATTAATACATCCACATCAAAGTCTTGAATGCCTTGTATTTCATAAATTGGAAGACTTGATATCTTCTAAATCAATTTAAATGTATTGCTATTATAATATTTTTATGATCTGTTGGAAATAGAATCTGGCTTTTTCTAAGCCATTAAAGGTACAATATGTAATATCAATCAAAACAATAACAAAATACATACTTTGCATTAAAAGCAAACATCACTATACATATATTATATATATTTCTTAGTTGTGTACTTACCTTATCCTAAATGTTTCCACTAACTTTCAAATCCAGAGAAATTTGTAATATAATTCGAAGACACGGGACGTTTCATTTTGTCGCCCGTAAATGGCGTCATATAACCTGTGACTACTCTAGTTGTTATAAGATCCAGGGAGCCGCCAAACATAACGTGAATAAAGTTATAATATTTTTACACATTACTTTGTCAGTGAAATTTTTTCTGCTGGAGATGCTAGATTGGAAGGTTGTCATTGACGACGATAACAAAACCCATGATTTCACGCAACCTCCGGACGTCATCCAAGTACTTGTTTTGATTGAGAGCCCCCTGGCGGCCAAAAATTACATATTGCACGTTTAACTATCAACAGATCTAGGCATACATATTTAAACATGTAATTTTTCACATGCTAGAAACAAGGTGTAATGGATTTGATGTCCAATTCACAAGTAGGGAATGTCCTACCAATGAGTTGATCCTGCAATGTACAGTATATTGTTCAATCGGTAATGATCAAAATTCTTGCTCTAATGTCTCTGAATCAGAAAATGATATTCATATGAAGCAGTCACATGACATTAAAGAGTTATTCATGGTTGAAGGTCCTTCAAATCCTTATTACAATGGACTGTGCACCTTCAGATCACCCACCCGGTACAGCCAGAAGAGGACTGGCCACCCCCTTGAGTCTGGCCTCTCTCTAGGTTTCTTCCCACGTCCCACCTACTAGGGAGTTTTTCCTAGCCATTTTGCATTACTTTTGTTGCTTGCTTTTGGGGGTCTCGAGCTGGATGTCTGTCAAAGCACTTTGTGACAACTGCTGTTGTAAAAAGGGCTTTATAAATACATTTGATTGATTGATGGATTGATGGATTGATGGATTGATTGATTGATTGATTGATTGATTGAAGGTTGGCAGCCTAACACAAGACAAGCAAAAACACAACAACTCTGTTTCAAAGTGTAGATTTAGCAGGTAACTGGATGGAATTACATAAGTGCAACCAGATCTGTTTGTTCATTTTAATATCACATAATAATGACTGTAATAAAGTTTTGTTTGCTAGGGAGAGTCCCAGGGAGGTAAGGGCTGAAACAAATCCAGGATGCCACTCTGCGTTCTTCACGGACATGTATTGTAAGGCATGACATTAATCCAAATCAGGGGTCTTTTTCACTGGTAGTGTTTTCTTCTGGAGGTGCACTATCATGTTTTTTTTTACATGATTGCCAAAGGTCTTCATAGTTTCATGCATTTCCCTTGGAATGCTCTCAAGGACTGCAGTACATCAGCCAATTACATGCAGCAGCCAAGGCCTCTCTGTGCATTGATTAGCTGGCTAGATGATGCTGGAGATCAGATGTTTGGTATGTCTGCCCTACACGACTCTGTTTCCTCTATATTGCACTACGTGTGGTGTAAGCCACTGATCAGAACTAGTTCACTATATAGGGAGTAGGGTGCCATTTAGTCACAGTTCTGTACTTCAAACTCGCCCCTCTCTCTCTCTCTCTCTCACTCTCTCTCTGTTCATGATGAATTGAAATAATCTCTGTGATCTGCATGAACATGGCGAAAACACGAACGCATCACACACACATCACACTCACTTCACACTCACACACAATGATTTCAGTTCCTCAGGCTCTGCCGTGAATGCTTGGGTATGAGTGTTAAAAATACAATTTCAAAAAATTACCTAATTGCTTAATTGGGCTTGCCTGCTGAAAGGGAAGCAACAGAATATTTTCAAAAGTGCAAACTAAAACACAGGCAACGTTGGACTTACGAAAGATAAAGCAAATGGTTTTAAAATGTGTTGCATTTAAATGCATTTGAACCTACGGTTGGTTAATTCTTGTTGTCTTTCTTTAATCTCAATATTCTTTCCGTGCAAGCTCTTCTGCGAACGTTCCTTCACTAATGTACAAAGGTCATGGTACATTAGTAATCAAGTTTGCTCTGCAGAAATATGTAATCCTGTCTTAATTGATTTCTATTGCATAAATTATCTGAGATGTACATACACATCGTTATCCACATCACCTAACCAGGAGCTTTATGAATTGCAAATTAACCCCAATGTACAATAATGGAATAATAATAAACAGCCTCTCAGAACCAAAGTTTATTCCTCACTGACAGGTTATGGTTTGCTACATGACCTTCAAGCATCATTTTCAGTTTATTAGGTATTCATGATATTTCTTGACTACATTTTGAATTGGTTTGGGCCTTATTTACTTAGCTGGGTAAATGCTCATTATACAGTAAATATGGTTTTGTTTGTGAGCATACAATAATTAGTGAGAAATTGATTTAGATCTTTTTAATAGTGATATAAACAAGCATAACCAAGTAATATATTTCCATGGCCATGGCAGAAATAAAACATATGACAGAAATGTGAAAGACATGGTTGACATATCACAGACATATGACAAACATTATGTCAAACTGTTAATTGTAGCACACCCTTTATATACAACTCTCTATAGGTTACCTCTGGTTAATGTACCTGAATACATTGTCCAGTCGTATGACCCTGTAACCGTTATGTTCCTACTGTACCTACCTCTGTCTGTCTCATCACTTCCTGCTTTCACTGTCATCAAATGCTCTGTCTCCGAAATGGTCGCTCCATATTCCCTATTGAATACACTTGTGCATCTTTTTGGTCTTCTTGCCTTGTCTCCGCCCTCTCACTGACCTTTAAATCATCCGTTTACCTGACCGACTTCGTATGCATCATCCATCAACTCAAAATAACACTTCTGCCTATGTGGGTGTTGGCTAGCTTGGGAGACAATTTTCTTTCTCCTTGACAGTCTGACTGACACCAATGATATTGTAGGTTACAACTGTACTGCACTGTAACCAACTTGGCTCTATCTCACGTGCCTTATTTGAAGGCTGCTGGTATTTTGAGTCAACAAAATGGGAGTTTGTTTTACAATACAAATTAACTTTAACTGCAATTAATATTAAGTTAATTGTTAAACTTAATTTTTTGTAGTTTTATTTAGATTTTTGAATAGTCAAGAATATGCATTCTCTCCTTGGTGAAACACTGTTATACTGTATGGTGAGTATTTTACAGTGAACCAGTATTTCTGCCAGTTGTTCCTTGTGTAATGTTTCATATTCTATCCTGTATTTTACACGTATCTGCCAGCATAACTTCCTGTTGAGTGTTGACAGTACCACCTGTATAATTTATTTTCCTGACATTCATCTTCACATATCTCTGCACTTTCATTTTTTACCAGGATGGATTTGTACAATTTGCAGCTGCCCGATGTGGCATTTTTACAGTATAATGACCTGAAGATGGAACGTAATGACATTAATCACATCCGGTCGGCTGTTCAGTAGACTGAAGCTATATCCTGAATGACACCCTATTTCCTTCTTAGTGTCCAATGGGACAAAATAAGGGCACTTTGGGTGTTATTTGGGACGGACCATGAGTTTGGCTGTCTCAATTTAGGACCTTTTTCTATGTTTTTGCCTTTGGTGTTATTGATTACCAGATGTTAATGATAAATCACTTCCCCAGTCAAATCTGTAAGGAGTCCTTTGCCTGATAGAGCCTTAAATGGATGTTTTTAGAATAATTGACACACACGACTTAATCACCATTGAGATGCATTATATAGTGAGGTTTTACCCAAGCTAGATTTAAACTAGACTTGAACATAAGAGCACTGGTAGACACTGGCATTTGTGATTCAAAGTATTTATGAGTATTGATGCTGAAGCAGCAGTACAATAGCTTTGAAAAGTTGTGGTTTCTGCTGTTATATTCTCACTGTATATTATAGCATAGAAATTGAAGTGTTGCACTTTTTATAAAACTCTAAGTCATTGGGATATTTAATGGGAATTTAATGTACAACCCTAATTTTGAATCATTGAGTCCATTTACAGTACATTATGGGTTAATTAAAATCTCTGCATAAAAAAACACATTGTAATCAATCACCATTACATTTCTTCCTCTTTGTTTTTAAGGAGCTCACTGTGAGACAGAAATTAATGAATGTAACTCCAACCCCTGTCAGCACAATGGAATATGTATGGACTTTGTTGGCGCATACAAATGCAGGTGTCCCCCAGGTATGTATGTTTTGACCACTCACATATAGTTTCAGTAACCTAGGCCTTTGCGCACCAGTACATTCCAATGTAAGTCTAATGCACCTACAGTGCCATTGCAGTTTCTTTCTATTTGAATGCTGAATTTGCCTTGTACAGTCTTACAAGTACAGTATGTGTATTGGCAACGCATTCTCATAGCAAGACGTGGGTAACCGTACGTAATGGAAATTTCCCCGTGTTACGTAGGCAGGCTTACGATGTGGCCAATGAAAATGTGAGTTTTTTTACGTATTGAATCTCTGTTCTACTGGAACGCTTCCAAGAATAGACCAATCGTTTACAAATTAAAGTACTTGGGGAACCTTTAGTTCAGGGATAATATTCTAGGTTAGTGAGGTTAAGGTTAGGGTAGGTAGAGGTTAGGGTAAGAGTTAAAACTGACTTTTTACATTTCGTAAACGTTTGAGGCATACGTTTACCTGCCTCCGGAAACGTCAGGCCAACGTATGTGGACGTGTTTTTTTTACAATTTTGAATGTTCTTTTACGTATCGCCATGAGAACAGCCTGGGAATGGCACAGTAGGTGTGGTCAAGTTTCTATTCACCTTTACTGGCTTCTACAAATCATCACTGGTGAAAACATATACACTACATAAGCCACATCTCTGTTGTCACCTCTACTAATGGTGGAGGAGGGATAATGGTCTGGGGCTGTTTTTCAGGGTTTAGGCCCCTTATTTCCGGTGAAGGGTCATCTTAATTTTATAGAATATAAAGACATTTTAGACAATTGGGTGCTACCACCTTTGTGATGGGGAAGGCGTTTTCCTATTCCAGCAATTGGAACAGCAATTGTGAGGCAGACCTTTTCAGTGCTTGACCTCACAAAGGTTGGCTGAATGGACACAAATTTCCACAGTCACATTCCACAATCTTGTATAAAGCCTTCCCAGAAGAGTAGCATCTGTTATAGCCATAAAGGATGGACTCTATATTAATGCCATGTTTTTGGACCAACTAGGTCATATTGGTGTGATGGTCAGGTGTCCCCAAAAGCAGCCCTAAATCTAAGGGGTTACTGTACATTTCCTTGGATATATCTTGTAAAATGTGATTATGTTAAATATAAACATACTACAAGGCCAATCACTTTAGCAATCAAGATTATATGAGCAGTTGTGAGCATAACCAGAGTTAAATAGTGTGGTTGTTTGCTGTATTTTCTCTACACAGGTGATTTATGAATATCAGTTTTTGTTATATTAACATTAGCTTTAGTATTAGTATTTTGATGCCTTACCTTAACCTCAGTAATGTCATGCCTAATTCTAACCCCAAACTAACCCTAACATTAACCAAGTGTTTAAATGTCATTTGAATTGTTTTGGAAATTATGGAATGCACCTTATTTTCGCTATTGAATATATGGAATGCACCATGAACGCATGAAGATGCAATATAATAGACCAATAATCTTAAAGATCGCCATAATAGCAAAATGTTAAACACCAACATAATAGTAAAACATGAAAGTGCAACTAAATAGAACTGGGGGTATTTTGGCACATAATGTCAAATTTTCCAATATTTTTCTCTGAGTTTAATAAATATATTTAGAAATTGGGGAATATTGAGTGATCTGGTATTCAGCTGATGCCATCAGCCTTTCACTGCTTCTATCTATCAGGCCATTGAATGCAGAGCTCTGTGGCCCATTTCAGAAGTAGTACACTAGATAGAAAATAGGGTTCCATTTAAGACTTGCCCTTTGACTGACAGCTGAACAAAATCACCCAGTTCATTGCCAGAGCTCATTACTGCAAGAGAATTGTGTCAATATTGTGATATGGAATTCTCCCTCTCCTTTCATGGCGTATTGTACTCCTGTATTAATATGATTCTGCAGTAATTGTTTATTCGGCTCGGCCGGCTGGGCCTGAATTTACATCCACTGATGCATTTTGATGGAGATGGGCCACCCTAGAGATGTGAAATGTGAGTGTGTGTGTACGAGAGAGTTTATGCACGGCCGCCAGATGATGCAGCACTTTCAATCAGAGTCAGGTCCTCACACTGCCCATCAGAGTAAGGTCCGTATAAATTCAGTCAGTTCGATGGAAAAAGAGATCGAAAATCCAAACCAAATTCCAATTTTCGCTCATTAAGAGGAAATTAGAATAATTGGAATTTGTTTTTTCTTCCTGAGTTGACATAATTGAAATGGACTTCTTCCCAACCCTGTAGAATACACCATCATCTACAGCCAGTCATGTGGCACGCTATTCTCAAAAGAATACCCTACATTTGACCATGAGCCATAGGACTGAGGTGTAAAACATGTTTGTCCTCAGGGAACTGAAGTTTCAGGCAGTCCATGATCAATCGTTGTAGTTTGTTTTTCACTGGACCAGATTGAAAACTAGTCGAAATCTCAAGACCATGATGGAAACGAGCCATTTAATTTCCATACATTAGTAGGCTTACATTTTGTCACTTTACACTTTCTAATGCTTAGTTTGGGATTTGAGTTAAATTTGGAGTAGTTTTAAAATTAGTATACAGTGGATACATTTTAAATTTAAATTTAGAAACTATGTAGGCATGTACAGTATGTTTTGAATAGTTATTTGGGCATTTACTGCTATGGTGCGAAACATGGCTCTGTAACACATGCATAGCATGGTTAAAAGGGTAGCACAGCACTGCTTATGTATGCTGTTCAGAAGAACAATACACAATTTTGTCAACCACTATGTATGTGGAATGTGTGGCTTTTCAAAGCCATTTAAAAGACATACAGTATTACAGCAAAACTACCTAGCATACCTTTTGATTGTGAGAGAAAATACACAAAAATCTTTATGTTTCAGATACTGTACTGAGTCTAAATAATGCACTTATCTGTGTGAATCTCTGTTAGGTTGTAGTCATTGTTTTTTCGACTTGACACCTTTAGAAAATAGATGCCGCCAACTAAACATGTTTTTATGTAGCTACAGCTGTGAAAGTCAAAGTCACAAGCAATAACCTCAAAGACCAGTGCCTTCTCTAGACATAACTACAGTACACTGGTTTGGAGTAACATAACTCAAACTGCTGGTGTACTAAAGATGTTTTTGAGGCACCTGTCTTTTCCTGAACCTTTTACTTTGATTACTTTGTTAAAAAATATCTATGGAATGCAATACAAAAACACCTTATATCAGAGATATTCATATCAAGCGTGATGTCTCGATTTTTTGTAGCCAAGATCCCCGAAAGTTCTGTGTTTAGAAAACCATTCCTGGACATTCAATTTAAGTAATAATAATAATAAAAATAATGTAGTATTAAGACACACAACCCAAGACAACCCAAGACAAGTACTGGACTACAACAGTGCTAAACCTCCAACTGATGAGTGACAGTTCGCAAGGATATTCATAGCTTGTGTAGAGGGAGGTTGTTACAGTGGCATGCCAGGAGCTCAGTTCAATGGTATCAATCACATAAATCTGTGCCCTCTACACAGAGCGCTTAATCTTATTTTCCACTTTTTTGGGGGGACAAAACTAAGCATCTCTTTTTCCATCATATTACCAGTAACAGTGTCTGTTTAAATCAGCAGGCTATTTTCATTGGTGAAATCTCTGTTTCACTGCTCCCTTGCAGGTTTTCTGGGGCAGAACTGTGAGGTGGATGTAGATGCGTGTACCCACCCCAACACCAAGTGTCCTGGAAACACTGTGTGCCTGGATCTGCCCGATGGACTCAAGTACACATGCCGCACACAGTGCCCTGAAAATGTACAAGTGTGTGACCCTACACTTCAATAACGTTTGTGATTAAAACAACATTTGTTGATGGGATGTTTAATATGCATGATCAATAGAAGTAGAATAATGGGTGGTCTGTTTGGGAAAGACTGATGTAGCACAATAGATCCAATAGTAGCCACAGACAGTCTATATACTGTAGTCTAGACAGACTAGACAGACTAAAGCTAATCCTATTATTATTTTTAATATAATCTGAAGCCTTGTGTGCTGCAAGAAGACAAAGCATATTGAGGAATTAGTCTCACATCTCTGATAATTGCCCTCTAAAATCACCTCTTTGATAATTGCCCCCTAAAATGGTTTGAATTGATGCCATTAATCAGAGGATTGTAGTCTCGGAACACATTAACTGATTGTTTCAGAAGACACACACACACACACACACACACACACACACACAAACAAATGCAAACACACTCAAGCGATGACACATCATTGCAGACACACATGCCATTTTTTCTCTACATTTCATTATGTTTTATAACATTACTCTCTCTTGTATAAAAGGATAAAAACATGACGGAAAATCAGCCCAACTGCCATGTGAAAATGGCATCTAAAATGGATGATAGTGGAAAAAATATAAAAACAGGGTCAATTCTGCTGTCGATATTATATCCAATATTTAATGTTACTACATGTTATATCAAAGATTCAAACAGCTTTTGGAAACAAAAAATGGAAACCATGGGATTGCCTTGCAAAGAAACTGAAATATTTGGTACTGATCCCAAGATACAGTATCACACACTGAAAGATCATTGTTTTAAGATGTTAGCATAATGTAAAATAAATGGAGAGATCTCTATAAACTGTAACTTGGGAGTGAATTGATGCGAATGTGTATATACTTGCGTGTGTGTGTCTGTGTGTGTCTGTGTGTGTGTGGTTGCTCATTTCTTCCACAGCCCTGTGCCAATATGGGTCATTGTGTTCTGAACAATGCTAGTAGTTACACCTGTGTCTGTGCACCTGGATGGAGTGGGCGCAACTGCCGGGTAAATGTCAACGATTGTGTTCAGCACTGGTGTCAAAACGGGGCCACTTGTGTGGATGACAATAATGGTTACAGGTCAGTGTCTAAAGTCTTAAACATACCGTGTTTGTCTTTACGATGTGATCAGGCTTTTTCAGCAGCAGCAAAGTGGATACACATACTGCCCACATATACGTTGTCTGCATAGGTTAAAAGCCAGGAACAAGCTATTCATTTAGGTAATGGAAAGCAGGTGGACTCTGACACAGTGCTGAATGTGTAGGCCAACCACTGTCAGATGGTTTGCCTCAATGGGGTTAAAGCAGAACAAAATTTCAAGTGTTGCCAACTTCCAACACATGCTGGTTTGCTTTCAATGCCTGCTGTATATGTATATGAAGGTCCATTCATAATTGTGGTTAAATGCACATCTGTAGTTTCATGTGAGGCAGTCACAAAATCCTTGTCAGGCGTATCTAAGAACTGTGTTTAACTTTGATGGTGTCGATTTGCAGATGCTAATTTGGTTTATGGTAGCAACAAGGCCTGTCAGGAAGTTGTGGAATATGGCCAATATAACATATTTCTAAGGGTAGGATATGCGTTGGATTATGCCTTGCTGTGTTGACCATTGTACCTCACACCCTTTGGCCTTAAAGACTAATGATTGACTCGTAATGGTGTGTCACCAGCTGCCTTTGTCCAAGAGGATACAGAGGAAGGTATTGCGAGGTCGACGTTGATTACTGTGTTGGCCACCACTGTTCTGAGCATGGTGTATGTCTGGGGCAGCCTTCCAACTACACGTGTCGCTGTGAGCCCGGGTTTGAGGGAAAGTACTGTGAGCGGGAGACGAACAAGTGTCTCAGCTCCCCGTGTGCTGCAGGGGCCACCTGTGAGGACATGATCAGGAGCTACCAATGCCACTGTCCACCAGGGTTTGAAGGTAGGTCTGGTTTCTTACCAAACAGTCAGTGTTTTCCAGGGTTTGAAGGTAGGTCTGGTTTCTTACCAAACAGTCAGTGTTTTCCAGGGTTTGAAGGTAGGTCTGGTTTCTTACCAAACAGTCAGTGTCTTTCTTGTTTTCTCTCTGTTCTGTCAGAGTTTGACAACCAACCAATATGATATGATGTTGGACAAACAAACTACCTAAAGAATAACCTTATTAGTTTGCAATGATTTTTCAGTTACTTATTTTTATGCTGCTTTCTTGAAAAACCAAAAGACCAGTGAACACGTTGAAAATCAAAAAAGAAGATGGCAAAACAGCAGCAATTAAATGACAATTTCTGAGAGAACGTTTACACACAACTGTTTGAAGTACTTCCTGGGAGGAGGGAGCTGAATACTAAGCAGTCCAAATAAGAATAAGCTGGCCAATCAGCATTCACACAGCATGAATATTTAATGAGCTGGCCAATCAGCATTCAAACTGTATTGTGGTTGGTAACACCCTCAATGTTCTGTTGTTAATATATGCCAAAAGAGCAAATAAGAACCCAATACTTTCAACATACCAACATTTTGGGTTGAAAAAAAATCAGTTTAAATGTAAATAAATAATTATATGTCCGAATTCATATTCTCTAATAACACATTAATAATATTGTCACACAAACAGGAATGGAGATAAAAATAAATTCTGTTATTTACCAAACTGAATACAAATAAGTTTTAACAAGGCTTTCTAAAAGTCAAAGACAATCATGATAAGTGCCCACTATATTTCCCCTCAGAAAACAAACCAAAATAAATACCAACATCACTTTAGGATATCAAGTCAACATAAAACTGGAGGAAAACCAGACGTCCCAAGTCTCCTGGATGTACCGGGAGTCTTTCGCATATTAAGACACCCACATATGATATACAATATCCCAGACATTGATTTTTTGTTTGAGCAAGAAAATCAATGTCTGGGAATGGGGTATTGTATATAATTTGCGGGCGTCAGAAAGCACCGATAACAATGTGGGAGAATCTCAGGACGTCCGGGAGACTTGGGATGTCTGGAAAACCAAGCAGGCAGGAACAAATGTTTAAAGCTTGTATTATCTCATTAAATGAAAGACAAAGTACTGACAATGTTTCTCTCCTCTCTCTGTGCCAGACGTTACTAAATATTAGCTGTTCCAGTCCAGGTGACTGACATCTGGACTATTGAGGTGACCAGCACATGTTAAACACATGCTGACTAATGAGACGATGCCACTTAGGGCTCTAACCTAATAAGGTCACCTGCATCAAAACATATACTTGGAATATGGGGTGAACAACAGTTGCCCATAATGGCATTTAGTTTAATGTATGGTTAGGTGGAGCTGAGGGTAAGGTAAAGGAACATTATGTGTGTTACTGTATTCCCCCATGGGAGTGCACACAATACAAGCATGATCTCTGAAAACAAAGAGAAATTGATGCCACAATACAATAAGTATCTTTCGGAAATAAGTTCGACAAAAAGTGACGAAATAATCAGGGCCCGGTTCCCCGATAACGTTCACTCTTAGCCCGCTAAGAAGACTCTAAAAGATATATCTTACAGAAGTTGTTTATGTTCGTAAGTGTGTTCCCCGAAGTCTCCCTTAGGAAGCTTCTTAACACGTCGCACTTAAGCTGCCTTTTAAGTGCGACGTTACAAGGCGCTGTCCCAAGGGAAGGTGCTGAATGTGTTGTCATCGATTGCTCAGGAATCGATTTTTCAGTTCACGCGAGGTGCAATACGGTGTTAAGAAAGACAACAC
>JACXGM010008573.1:12923-28940 GCA_016801145.1 Umbra pygmaea | reverse complement strand
TATTACTGTGCTCAATTGGCCTGCCAACTCTCCTGACCTGAACCCCATAGAGAATCTGTGGGATATTGTGAAGAGAAAGTTGAGAGACGCAAGACCCAACACTCTGGATGAGCTTAAGGCCGCTATCGAAGCATCCTGGGCCTCCATCACACCTCAGCAGTGCCACAGGCTGATTGCCTCCATGCCACGCCGCATTGAAACAGTCATTTCTGCAAAACGATTCCCGACCAAGGAGTGCATAACTGAACATAATTATTTGAAGGTTGACTTTTTCTTTTTTTTTGTATTACAAACACTTCTTTTATTGGTCAGATGAAATATGATAATTCTTTGAGATAGGAATTTTGGGTTTTCATGAGCTGTATGCCAAAATCATCAGTATTAAAAAAATAAATGACCTGAAATATTTCAGTTGGTGTGCAATGAATCTAAAATATATGAAAGTTTAATTTTTATCATTACATTATGGAAAATAATGAACTTTATCACAATATGCTAATTTCTTGAGAAGGACCTGTATATACAGAAGTAAAATTAAGCCATTTATCAAATTACGCAAAATGTACTTCTGTGTTTCAGATATTAAGAATATAGAGACAAAGAATTTGAAATCAAATAATATATAATATACAGAAAATAAAGATAGATACAGAAAGAGAGAAAATATGCACATAGGGAAAGAAAGTGCATATACAGTTTTCGCACACAGATGGACTAATGTAGGATGTGGTACAGCAGGTAAGGCCTCTGAGTTCCTCTCCACATGGTACCCAGAGACGTAGCTTAGATCATGTTGGCCCATCTGTGTGGTTCTCACTCTGCTGCACAGACATACCACCCCTCCTCCTTCTCTGTCCCTTCCCGTGTGTCTACTCCTCCTCTCTGTCTCCTTCTCCTCTGTCTCCACTGTCTCCTTCTTTGTTTCTCCTCAGTGTCTTCTCCACTGTGTCTCCTCCTCTGTGTCTCCTCCTCTGTGTCTCCTCCTCCCCTCTGTCTCCTCCTCCTCTGTGTCTCCTCCTCCTCTGTGTCTCCTCCTCCCCTGTGTCTCCTCCTCCTCTGTGTCTCCTCCTCCTCCTCTGTCTCCTCCTCCTCTGTGTCTCCTCCGCCCCGTGTCTCCTCCTCCTCTGTGTCTCCTCCTCTGTGTCTCCTCCCCTAGCCACTCTGAGGAGTTCAGAGGTGCTCCTTCTCTGAGCTCAGACCCCACCCCATCCCACAATGCACCAGAGAAAAACTGCTTCCTCTGCACTCTGTGTGTGTATGTGGCTGTGTGAGACTGGCAGGCAGTCAAAGCAGGTGTGAGTTGTACTTGAATGCCAAAGTTTATGGTGGCCTCTTGAGTTTCTGTTGCCATGCCAACCTTTTAATGAACATATATATAATGATTTTAGCAGCTTACAGACAGACTTTACATTTTGCTCCTGCATCTGTGTTTATTCTAATCTCACCACCTTTCTATTCAATTCTATTTATCCCTTCAGTATCCTTACCTGAGTAGCAGCATTGTCATCTTCATCATCATCATCACCATCGTCATCATCACAATTGCTATGATTTTCTTCCTCCACTTTAGTTATATTGGGAGTCAGGTATGTATACATACATGATATTCAACCCATCACATGAATAGCCTTTTTTTACCAATCCATTTGTCACAAAGTGCGGAAGAGCAAATCAGGCCTAGTTCCCTCCCACTGTGAGATCATTCATGGTACGGATGGGCTTCTCTGAATCATCACTGCCTGTAACCTGGGCCTCTTTCCTGCCATGTACACACACACAGACACACACAGACACACACAGACACACACAGACACACACAAACACACACAGACACACACAAACACACACAGACACACACACACCCCATCACAGTTTCTGGCACATCTCGTACCTCTTCAAAGGAGCGGTAGAAGCGGCACCATCTTGTCACTCCGATCATGCAAACATTTATTAACCTACGCTTTCATCAGCATCTCATATCTCAACTGTCACTCATCTCTTGGTTCCTGTCGCCATGGCAGCAGTCATACAGGGTGTTAATCATAGAGATCCTATTAAATTACTGTTGTAATTACATAATTCTATGGTGTGCGTCTATGTAGATATGTATGCATGTTTGTATGAGTTTGTGTGCGCATGTGTATGTTTGTGGGTGTGTGTCCCTGTATTGTAAAAAGGAAGATGGGGAAGGAAAGGGGGAAGACATATTTTATTTGTAATTTTTTTTATCTTCAATTTTTATTATATATTTTTTTTCTCCTGCTTTGTCAATGGAAATGTTACACATGCAATTAGAGGCCTGTAAATTGGATTGAATTGACAGACAGACAGATAGATAAAGAGAGATGGAGAGATGGTAGCAGATAGGGGATCCATCTTGTCAATGTGATTTACACATTTTACAAATTATTCCTCTTTCCTTTCTCTCAGTGTAATGTACTGTATGCTCATCCCAGACCAAACAGCCTGTAGCTCACCAGACAAACATACGGCTTTGTCCCGTTAACGAGAGAGGTCTCGCTGTAACTCACCGGGTTCAGTTATAATTACAGTTTTTTAATTGAACATCAGTGTCGGTTAGCTTCGCTGTGTGAAAACAAGCAGTATTCATAAATGAAAGATCGTTTCAGGTCAGCACGTTTCTATCTGCAGCTCCAATTGGAGGTCCGATGAGGGAGCTTCGGATTCCCCTACAGAACCATAGCAGGCTTCATTTAAATTAATTACATTACCTTAATTACATTACCCTCACACAGACACATACAAACGTACACTCTCCATGATAATTACAGTAGCACAGAAATGATGAAGAGGAGGACAACGAGTGACCGACAGAGAGATTGTGGCGGGTTAGAAAGAACAAAAGAGCAAGATATTTGGGATCAATTTTCTGGCTTTTTTTTAGGTTGGGACCAGCTTTTAATTTAAGGACAGGATATTGTTCATCAATGCACATGCATCATTTCCACACACCGTTTATTTGATTATTTTATTTATTCTTTATAAAAAAAGTTTTACTTCGTTTGCCCCACCCTAACCATTATTCACTCAATTGAAGCTTCCAATATCATCTCTATCTTTCACTGTACCCCTACCTCCAACCATGTTACTTCACCTCAGCTATGATCCTCAAGCCTCGAGCTTGACTTCTGTAGCAATTTATCCCATCCTTCAACTATATTTAACGTCTCCCATCTATCTATTAGTGCTAACAATCTCGGGTTTCGTCTTGTCATACATCTCTCAACTATACTGTGATGCTTCACATAAGTACAGAACCTTTCTATTCTCATTGATTCTACCGGTTTGAATTTGAAGTTGAACATTTTCCCAAAAATAACTATTATATTATTGGTCGATTGACTCTGACTTTTAAAGTCACAGTGTATTACTTTCTGTAGAGTTAATTATAGGCTAATGTTGCAATTCTTCAGCCTTTCCTGCACCTGTGACCAGAAGCGGCAAAATCTGCAGAGCTGAGAAGATTGTATCCCCCATATACAGTGGGCAGAACAAGTACTTGATACACTGCCGATTTTGCAGGTTGTCCTACTTACAAAGCATGTAGAGGTCTGTCATTTTTATCATTGGTACACTTCAACTGTGAGAGACGGAATCCAAATTTTAAAATAATGAATTTGCATTTTATTGCATGAAATAAGTATTAGATACATCAGAAAAGCAGAACTCAATATTTGGTACAGAAACCTTTGTTTGCAATTAGAGATCATACGTTTCCTGTAGTTCTTGACCAGGTTTGCACACACTGCAGCAGGGATTTTGGCCCACTCCTCCATACAGACTTTTCAGATTTTTCAGGTTTCAGGGCTGTCGCTGGGCAATACGGACTTTCAGCTCCCTCCAAAGATTTTCTATAAAGTTCAGGTCTGGAGACTGGCTAGGCCACTCCAGGACCTTGAGATGCTTCTTACGGAGCCACTCCTTAGTTGCCCTGGCTGTATGTTACGGGTCGTTGTCATGCTGGAAGACCCATTCACGACCCATCTTCAATGCTCTTACTGAGGGCAGGAGGTTGTTGGCCAAGATCTCATGATACATGGCCCCATCAATCCTCCCCTCAATACGGTGCAGTAGACCTGTCCCCTTTGCAGAAAAGCATTTCCAAAGAATGATGTTTCCACCTCCGTGCCTAATGGTTGGGATGATGTTCTTGGGGTTGTACTCATCCTTCTTCTTCCTCCAAACATGGCGAGTGGAGTTTAGATCATAAAGCTCTACTTTTGTCCCATCAGACCACATGACCTTCTCCCATTCCTCCTTTGGATCATCCAGATGGTCATTGGCAAACTTCAGACGGGCCTGGACATGTGCTGGCTTGAGCAGGGGGACCTTGTGTGTGCTGCAGGATTTAAATCAATGATGGCGTAGTGTGTTACTAATGTTTTTCATTGAGATTGTGGTCCCAGCTCTCTTCAGGTCATTGACCATGTCCTGCCATGTAGTTCTGGGGTGATCTCTCACCTTCCTCATGATCATTGACGCCCCACAAGGTGAGATCTTGCATGGAGCCCAAGACCGAGGGAGATTGACCGTCATCTTGTACTTCTTCCATTTTATAATAATTGCACCAACAGTTGTTGCCTTCTCACCAAGCTGCTTGCCTATTGTCCTGTAGCCCATCCCAGCCTTGTGCAGGTCTACAATTTTATTCCTGATGTCCTTACACATATCTCTGGTCTTGGCCATTGTGGAGAGGTTGGAGTCTGTTTGATTGAGTGTGTGGACAGGTGTCTTTTATACTGGTAACAAGTTCAAACAGGTGCAGTTAATACAGGTAATGAGTGGAGAACAGAATGACTTCTTAAAGAAAAACTAACAGGTCTTTGAGAGCTGGATTTCTTACTGGTTGGTAGGTGATCGAATACTTATGTCATGCAATAAAATGCAAATTAGTAACAAAAAAATCATACAATGTGATATTCTGGATTTTTGTTTTGGATTCCATCTCTCACAGTTGACGTGTGCCTATGATGAACATTACAGACCTCTACATGCTTTGTGAGTAGGAATACCTGCAAAATCATCAGTGTATCAAATACTTGTTCTCCCCACAGTATATAAGTTTCTATTCTTTGCCAGAATTTTGTATAATAGCTAGAACTGGAACATCCTAAATTGTGAGTCTGTTGTCGTCTTGCGGATTATTTCGAAAACCATATGCCAAGGAATTGGTATGTCAAAAATCTCTTCCCAGTTATTTTGTATTTTGTATGGTACAGAGGATAATTTCTTAGTGCTTATTAGTAAAAAATATATATTTATTTATTTATTGCTATTTTATTTAACCACTTATCGTTTTTAATGCTTGGACAAACAAGTTCTTTCCTTTCCCTCTTCCACTTTCCTCTTCCATTTACGTGGTAATGCTGCAATTATTTGATTGTAAATTTGTATGGAACAAGCATTTCCATATATCTCTATTAACTGATTATAAGACATCATTTCCCCAGTCTCATTTACAATATTGTTTACAAATATATATTTGGCTTAGTGAATTCAGTAAATCAATTTTTTAATGAATCAAAAGTGAAACCACAAACATGTGAACACATGCAGTCTCTGGTGCCCCAGTATCTGCATGTAGAGCCTGATACTAGTGACCCGTGGTACTATTGACCCTCTCTTTCAGTCTTTTATCTTACTTGACACCAGACAGCTACAAACCTGGCAATGAATTGCAAATGGCACACACTCAATGTGTTTTCACTTAGCATAGGTAATATATTAGCAGAGTTATTGTGGGTGTTTTCTGCTCTGGTCTATTCCTACGGGTCCTCCAACATACTTCGTCATACTAATGGTGTTTTTCACTACATGTTAACTTCCTCTATGTGTTTGTTACAACATGTGGGTTGGTGTGTGTGTGTTTGAATATGTTTGTGTGGGTAACTATGTGTGTATGTTTTTAATCACTGATTTTCCAGATCTTTGGGTTGGAGTGCACTCTTTGGTTCATTACAGGCAAAATCAATATGTAGACATGCACACACACACACACATTATGCACATATACACATTCTGCACACACACCGAACATGTGCACGCACAAACATTTCATGATGATTTGATTGCTATACCGGCTTGGAGTGGATTATATATGAATGTTTTGTGTATATGTTTGGAAACATTTATTTAGATTTCAAAGAATCAAATCATTTCGGAATCACCACAACTCTCTGTTCTGTTCTACCTCTTGTTGCCATGGAAATGTCCACTTTTGGATTTCAATAGAGAGCTGATGTCGATGGTGGTTACATAGTGTTGGGGTGTGTGTGTGTCTATTTTTGTGTGTCAGTTTGTTCATAAGTGTCTGCAATGATTCAGTTTCTTAATACGTAAACAAGCAAAGCATTTCTACCAAGGTCTGACACTAAAGGCTAGATCTAGATGGACTGGAGCCAGCCAGCTAGCTGCAGATGTAGAGTGCATAACCTTGTTAAAAGCCCTCACCTTTCCTGAGGTAAATGCCCCTCTGGCCATTGAAGTGACTTACTGTCTTCTTTAACTCAAGATCCGTATGGCCAACAGGTTATCTTGTATCAGCCCTCAGAACAGCAAAAGATTAGCCAAACGTTTCACTACGAGGATGAACGCAGATATTGACAGCCTCAAACATGTGTTTGGGCGTTTGTGTGTATAAACATAATGGTAGTGAAATATGTTGTCAGACATGAGACCTTAATCGTACACAGCAGGCTATAATCTCCTCATCATATTATCGCTGCTGGGGGCATACAGTACATCTGCAAACACATAGACACACATTCTACAGTGGCCACTAAGGACTGTTTTGGGAAGGTTAAAGGCCTTCTCTGCTTCTCTACAGTTAGTTTGTTATCATATTTGCATGGTAATTTAGTTTTGATTAAAGTCACACTGCTCCTTGTCATTTAATTTTTAATTTGTGAAATAATGGAAATTCATTATGTTTTGTGGTAAACATGGGAATATACACTGCATGTAATTAAACACCTGGGAATAGAATAGGAAGATAAAAGAAAAGAGAGAGATAAAGGAAGGTCTGTGTGAATGTGATAGCACAGAGACAGAGTTAAACTAGGAAGACGTTGTGGATGAGAGTGAGACAGACAGAAACCCACAGAGAGACAGGTACCAGCCAGCTTGATTTGGGGCTCTGTTCACAAACACAAACAGAGCTCCCACAGCCCCAGGAGAGCAACACAATCAAACAAAACCAAATTATAAAAACACAAAAAGAGAGCTATCACCGAAATACAAAGCAAATTAAAACAATACATTTCACTAAACTGAGAGTGGCCAAATGTCTGACCACTGTAAATGGATCGAAAATTAAGAAAAACATTGACTACTAAGTCAGTGAACATGGCGTTGCTATCAAAAGAGGATGCCATAGGCAGACCTTGCTCTCCTACCAAATGTAAATGTTTACCATATTAGAGATAAATATTTCATCTAAATCATACAGACCCACAACAAATGTGAACTTTAATCAAACCTCAACAAACCCCCCGTGTCTGGACAATCACTGTACCACAGCAGAACCAGGGAATGAGTTGCATTTCCTCAAATATGTGCAGATATGTGCAATGATATATATAAGCCTAATATATTGCCATGAGTAAATTGCAACCAGTACAGCATTTAATTAATCTATTTGCATCAGGTGGCTCAGTGGTCAGACTTGTAATCGGAAGGTTGCTGGTTCAATTCCAGAGCGGGTCAAATTGTGTGCTGCCCTTGAGCAAGGCAGCATATCCTAAATTGCTCCAGAGGAATGTCCCTGTAATTACTGTAAGTTGCTTTGGATAAGAGTTTCTGCTGAATTATACTCTGCTGAATATAAACATATTCCTTTGTTTTCCCTTGTCATGCTTACTCGGCACGATTTACTAAGATAGCTGGTTATAAATCTGTAATGAAGCTGCAAGATGAAGTGGAGAAAAAGCGCAGAGTTGGAATCAATAATATTTAATGATAAAAAAAAAACAAACAAAAGGCAGAACTGGCAGTATAGACTCACTAGAGTCTGTTTAATCAAACAATAGACTAATTTTAGCAACACATGAACATGGACCCACTACCCATCTATGCAATGAATTAACAATGATTGTTTCAATGAATAATGAGCGCTATTATTTTGAAATGACAAATAAGTCAGAGTTTGTGTTGCTGGGATAACATAGTGTTGCCAGGCAAACAGTTTTCTCTTATAGCTCAGGCCGGCCCTGAACACGAATGTTGGATAGGCAGGCTTATGTACTGTCGTTAATTACACATAATGAGTCCTACTCACCACAGAAAGGACCAGCTGACTTGTAATCAGCGTTAGGCACAGGTGATGAAATAGTATAAAGTGGCACTTCCTTAAATTACCATGGTGTGGCGCCCATGCTCCATGGTCATTACAGAATACACCCCAAGGGTGCAGCCCCTGAGGCACCCAAAACAACCCCCACAAAAAGTTGGGCCAGCCAGACACAATGGTGCAGGCTCGAACCAGTCACTATCATGACGTAGACTGTCCTGCTATTCAGCGACTTAGCCTGCTATGCCACACGGACCCCCCACTCTGGTGGCATTTTGTTGATATTTCTTTGGGGGCATGAACTAAAATGACATTTTTATTATTGTTGTTATCATTTATAATCTAATGTGTATTTGATGGGGCCTTTCTGGGGCTGCTGGTTGTTTACCTCGCCTAATGGTAAAGTCTGCACTGTTCTAATTATATCTCCTTCTGCAGGACATTTTCATTCCACAATAGGGTAACATCAGACTAAACAGCCACAACCTAAAACAAGCCCCAGCAACCTTTACCTTCTAGTTTTTGCTTAGTATTTTAGTATGTTTCCATGTATTTTTTGGGGGTGATATTTAATTAAAAAAATGCTGTTATTATAATGGTGTTATATCTTTTTTTGATTTGCAATGTAAACAGATATTTTACATATCAACAAAGAAATTGGTAATTTTAAAGAGACAGAGAGAGAGACAACGAGAAACACAGAGAGAAATACCAAAGACCAAAGTTCTTAACAATAAAGGTTACTGCATACAATTATTTTTAATAAGCCAATTTCCCTTTAAAATAAGTATGAAAATGCCAGAAAAAATATGTTAAAAATAAAAATAAGCACACTTAAATTAGACAGTAAATGAACTGAAACAGAAAGCATGCTGTGCACCCTATGCCACCAAAATATAAATAAAATGTAACTACCTGTTTCAGTTGGGAAAAACACATTCATATTGTTTTTTGGCAAAAACAAAAACTTGAGTGTGACATTTAACCAACTGCATTTTATGGCAGCACTGTCTACTTACAAAAGATATAAACCATGCATGCAATATGGAAGATTCAAGTTCAGAGGAAAACTAATCAAGTTTTAAAAACGTAATTACAGTTTAAAAACGTAATTATGTTTTAAAAACATTAAAAATACAGTGACCCCCTCTCATATCATTACAAATCCCTGTAATACGAATAAACTAAATTAATTGAGAATCACAATTACAAAGCAAATTCCAGTGCTATTAAACAACAGTACACCATGGCAAACTATCTCACCATGGTTACTAATCAGAACCTCAGGAAAATCTTATGGAATACAGGATTAGTGTGCACAGCTTTGACACTGAGAAGAAAATACACAGGAAAACCTACATCTTATTTGATAGGGCGCAGTAAGGGACCTGAATAATGGATAGGGGGGCGCTGGACCAAAAAAGGTTGAGAACCACTGCTGTAGAGGAAGGGCTGGGCAATCACTGCACCATAGCAGAACCAAAGAAAGAGCTGCTTTTCCTGACAAACTGTAAGAAATATGAAACAATTTATGTTTTATTTCTCAAATTTTCAAAGCCACATTAAATATTTCAAAGACTTCTCTGATTAGATATTTGTTAATTATTTTAGATATTATTAGATTAGGTATTTATTATACATTTATTCTATTCTATTTTTCACTTGCTTGGGCAATATAATCATATTTTCTGCATGCAAAAAGGCCCTTACATTGAATTTGAATGGCTAGACACACAGACAGAGAAAGAGAGAGACACAGACAGACAGACAGACAGACAGACAGACAGAAAGAGAGAGACACATGCAGACAGACAGAAAGAGCGAGACAGACAGACAGAAAGAGCGAGAGAGAGAGAGAGAGAGAGAGAGAGGTAGAGAGAATAGAGAGTTATAAGACATAAGGCGAAGGTGTGTATCAGTGTGTATGTGTGTCTTTGTGTTAGAGAAAGCTAGACAGAGAGTGTGTGTGTTTGTGTGCATTATTGGTCCCCTGCGATTTGGTCTTTTCTCTTCCACCTGTAAAGTTTGTGAGATTATTAGTGTCTTGGTTGTTTATGTGTCCGTCTCTAGAGACTGACCGAGCTGAACTTAAAACATGTAGCAACTGATGTCATAACTTCCTTACTTAGAATGTAATAAATGCTGATGAATGTGATTGGATGCCAATAAAGTATGTTTTATACTGAGCATATAATAAAAAACATGACATCACAAGTGTATTATTACACAGTGAAGCGTAAAAAAGTATTTAATCAAAATTATTTATTCATATAATAACTTATACCATTAAAGCGACACTATATGACTTTCTATTAATTAGTCCTGTCGGCCCGAATTGTAGATTTTGTAAAAAATGTTGTTATATGTTTTTACTGAACACAGGGGCTGTGATGAGTCTTTGAAGAGGAGACAAGTGCGGTGGTCAAAGACTATGTTTTAATCCAGAAGGTAGTCAGGCATAGACATGGACAATAAAGCTGACAAGGAAATGGGCCTAGTGACTCAGACACAAAGATAATAACGGACTTCTAAAGGTATAGCTCACATGGTTTAAATACTACAGAAAACTAGGCGCACCTGTGTGTGTAATCAATGATACTCAGGCTAACATAAAGATAGGCAGAGCAGACTTTGTCCTGAGGTATCAGCAGTATAGCCTCTCATAGAGAAGGATAGAAAAGGATAACAGTCTTGTGTCTATAACCAGCATAACATAACACAGTGAACAGTCCAATTGAAAGAACCCCCTAGATCTCCGGGGAGGTAGAGCAACGCACACCACTGGTTCCCGGTTGAGATGCGACAGGGGCAATATAACAATATATATACATTGGTTGCTAGTTAGATATTGTGAAATGTCGATTTTGCTATTCTATTATTTTCTATATTTTGTATTATTTTAGGTCATGTTTTCAACCACTTCCATCCAATATGCTAGTTTTTAATGTTTACTAGTCCTAAAACATTGTTTAATTGTAATAATAACAACCTATGATCAGTCTTTCTTCAGTAGTGTACACCACAAACAGGGGAAATGTTAGATGTCTATAAGCCTACATTTGACCTGTCAGTCTCCCTTTTGACCATGCCTTGTAATGATTTTTTAAAGGTCTCCGTCCTTAGATGTGGAAAGTGTGTGAACACGTCAGTAGCTTTTTGTATTTATCACTGTTCATTTGATCTTTTAATCTTGTTCTTTTACCCTGTCGGGATTTTACACAATGACTGACTATTTCAGTATACAAGAAATTATCACTCACTGATTCCCTATAAGAAATATATTATATAAAGTATTCGTAAAATAGTCTAATATAAAAATATATATATATATAGTGAATATTTTCTTTACTATGGCATCTTTCAACAGGTGCAACCGTCTGTCCCAGTCTGTTGAACAAAGAATGAAGCCAACGTATCCATACGCCTTCACACTATTCCTTCTACGGGGAACAAAGTTATACTACTATATCATTTTTAAAGTTAGCAACCAACATGTGACATTGAAGAAATCTGTTGTGACTCATGTAGACTAGCAATCCCACTATGCCACACTCTTTCCATATACGTAGTCTAGTTAAGTACCTCAGTGGCTAGCTAGCTTACAACCCCTTAGATAATGTAAAAGGGCATACAAAGCCAGCATCTGAAAATCTGTATACAGTACAGGTGTAAATTTCTTTGCTTCAACAAACTGCAGTTTTTTTACTTCGACGTATTGTCAAAATTGTATTTCTGGCTACAATTATTTATTCAGGTCACTATAACAGTCACATACAGTCACAATCAAAATACTTCAACCCCCATTGCAAATCAGGTTTATTGTCACAATTTACAGACTTTCAGCGGTTTGCGATGCTGTTATGACCTCCTGCAAATGAGATGCAGAGCCAGACTCCAGCCTTTGGCAGCTTTCATGAGGAATCTTAGCCCATTCCTCATGACCAATGGCCTCCAGTTCAGTAATAATCTTAGATTTGCGTGCTGCAACCGTCTTCTTCAAATCCCACCAGAAATTGTATATGGGGTTCAAGTCAGGTGACTCTGATGTCAACTGTAGAATATTCCAGGACTTCTTCTGCAATCAAGCCTTGGTGGAATTTGAGGTATGCTTGGGATCATTGTCCTGTTCGCAGATCCAATAATGCCCAAGCTTCAGCTTCCTCACAGATGGCATGAAGTTTTATCTTAGGATTTCCTGATACTTCAATGAATCCATCTTGCCTTCCACATGCTGCAGGTTTCCTGAGCCAGAGGATGCAAAGCAGCCACAGTGCATCACAGAGCCACCACCATGCTTCATTTTTTATTTTTTTTCCTCCAGATATACCACTGATCCATCATGCCCAAAGTTTCCAGTTTTGTTTCATTGCTTCACAGAACAGAATTCCAAAACATCTGTGGCTTCTTTATATGATTTTGCATATTAGGCATATTGGAGCCAAATGTTTTTTAGCTTCTGGGACAGTAGTGGTGTACGACTTGGAGTTCTGGCCTGGAAACCTTCTGCATTTAGTACACACATTAACATGCTCACTGAAACATCAGTGCCTGTTGCCACCAAGTCTTGCTGTAGGTCTTTTACAGTCACTCAAGCGTTTTTCACCACCTGCTGTCTCAGAAATCTGGTTGTAGTTATGGATAGCTTCCTTTTTTTGCACCATCCAGGTAGTGTAACCACCATTCCCTTCACTTTGAACTTGCAAACTATGCTTCGAATGATGTCTCTGGGAACATTTACTAACTTTTTGTATCCTGTTCCTTGTTTGTTAAGGGTAATGATCACTTCTCTGAACTTTTCGGACCAAAGGTCTTAGCCACGTTTCTCACACGCAGTCCAATTTGGTTTTGCATCAGGTGTGCTTGAGACAACACCTGTTTTGCATATTTGTATTATTGTGAGGGATTCTATTCATAAGGTTGAATAATTTTAAGACGGGAGAAGTCATTTTGAGTTGGATTTGGGGAAACCACTCGTTGCATTCATTGAGCTATTTCAATTGTTTTTTGTTTGATTTGTTCATTGCAAACAGCTGAAAGTCTGTACAAAATGACATTTTTTTGTCATTTAGAAGCTGATCTTATCCAGAATGGCTTACAGTAAGTACAGGGACATCCTTAAGGAAAAGTGCCTTGCTCAAGGACACAACATAATTTGGCACAGTCGAGAATCGAAAAGGCAACCTTCTGACTACAAGTCTGACTCCCTAACTGAGACATCTGACACCCCCTTCAAACATGACACTTTATTTAAGCATATGACACCAAGCCATCCAATTATTATCACACATTCCACACAGAACCCTTAAGTTACGATAATGCGTAGGAGGTTACACATTTCTCATCTAAACAACAGTGATTGAATTCACAGGGGGCCGGGTTACAAACAAGGATTTGCTAGAGAGAAATATCAAATGTGTTTCCAATTAACTCAGTGACCCGGCACGGCTGTAACAATTTGCGTTGCCTCATTGTGAGCCAGGTGTCTGCGGCATGCCGCGGTCAGGATAGGAACCCTGGACACTGTGACGCAGTTGTGCTGCAACGAAGTGACTGCGCCATGCTGATCGGTACCCCACAATGAATTGTTTAACGTAGTCATTACATGGTCCATTAAGTAATTTCATGTTCTATTTTAGGACACATTTGGGCTATTAGAAACAATTATGTGATTAATTAAAAAAGTGTATTTGGCCTCTCAGCAATTTAGAAAGTAATTAATCAATTAAATCAAATGTATTTACACAGCCCTATTTACATCAGCTTTTGTCACAAAGTACTTATTCATATCCGCAGCCTAAAAGACTAAAGAGCAAACAACACAAATATATTGATGCAGTTGCTACAGCAACAAAAAACCTAGTTGAGGTGTATCCTAAGTAACAAACCAAACTACACAATTAATTTTGTTAAATACTCTAGATAAACCTATTTGAAATCTGAAGGTTGTACTGTAGATCTATGGTTTGTAGGTACCAACAGCCCTAAATCACATGAAATACGTTCTGAGGGAACTATTTTGTGAAACCGAAATGTAAAATATGAACGTATGAGAGGGTCATTTACGTTTGTAGGGAACTAAATTCAACACTCGAATAACGTTAAATATGAACGTATGAAGATCATGACATAGCATGTAAATAGCATCGTTTTTGCTAGGGTGGAGGTCGAGGATGGTGAACGGGCATAGTTTGGGTATATAAATCTGCGACTTGCATGCCAGTGTTCGCGAGTTCAAATCCAGACCGGCACTTTGTGTGTGTTTTGTTGTACATTGCTTGCATCATGCAGACAGGCGATTTTTGGTTTTGTAATGTTAACCCTAACCTTAATTCTAACCTTAACCTCAGTAACGTCATATCTAACTTTAACCGTTAGTATCCTCATATCTAACCTTAACTGTTAGTAACCTCATGCCTAACCTTAACCGTTAGTATCCTCCTACCAAACCTTAACTGTGAATGTTGCATGTTTTCGAATGTAATTTCGAAAGCTATGGAATGTATGGAATGTTCTCGCATAAATCCGCTAAACGAAATGTATCGGAGCAATGTAATTGAAGTACAAATATAGCCTAAAAACGAAACGTGCAGTTCAAACGTAAAAAACCCTAAATATGTTGACATATAACGTAATTCAGGTTTTCAAAATAGATTCCTGAGAACGTAATTTGGGAGAAATTCTGAGATGTACGGTTGGTACCAAAGTGCATCAAAATGGTATTGGGACGTTCATGAACCTTAGGGCAGATCATGAAGAATTTAATTTAAAGAAGACAAGTAATGCTTTAAATGTATATGGCGTACAAAGTTAGTGAGTGTGATAAAGGGAAACAGACCACAGAACTGTGTTTATTTTAGCTGATTGCTCAATTGGTTCAAGATAGTCAAATTTGTAGAAGTGAAATGGAAAGCTGTAGCCTATGTGCCAAACACTAAATAATGTAACATGCACTTTACTAATTTTAAATTTTTCACACTTACAGTTTATCATTTAGCAGATGCTCTTATCAGGAGCAACTTACAGTGAATGCATTCTTTTAATAGAAACTAGGTGAAACAACCACAACTCCGTGGTAAGAGAATTCAATATTTGAAACAGTCAACAGGCAAAAACAGTGCTAGAGAAGGATAATACAGACAAACATTTGGAACTCCAAAACTATAAAGGAAGTGTCAACACTATCAAGGTTTTTTTTTTCAAGAGTACAGTAATATGTCACTGTGCGGAAGGCATTTCTCAAAGGAGGTAGCATTTTATTCGGATAAAATACAATATGATTGTATTTACAGTGTATTTATATTCTATGTCCATATTATGAACCCGAATGAACCCGAATACATAGAACATTAAATTATAAATGCATGGGTAGCAACTGTATTTCTAATACCTGTTAAAAAAATCAGATTATTATGAATATATATATATATATATATATATATATATATATATATATATATATATATATATATATATATATATATATATATACAGGTCCTTCTCAAGAAATTAGCATATTATGATAAAGTTCATTATTTTCCATAATGTAATGATAAAAATTAAACTTTCATATATTTTAGATTCATTGCACACCAACTGAAATATTTCAGGTCATTTATTGTTTTAATACTGATGATTTTGGCATACAGCTCATGAAAACCCAAAATTCCTATCTCAAAGAATTAGCATATTTCATCTGACCAATAAAAGAA
>JACXGM010008572.1:0-28536 GCA_016801145.1 Umbra pygmaea | reverse complement strand
CCTAAACAACGATAAATATTAACCAAATTTCTCTCTCATATTGCTCATTATAACCACTGAAAATTATAAAAACAACTAACCCAAATTCCAATTATTTTTTATTTTTTTATTTTGCTGATCCGAAAAATGATCCGATCCGTGACTCTGATCCGAAAACCGATCCGATCCGTGAGTTTCATGATCCGTTGCACCCCTAGTATAAGTTGAATTTCATTTAACAATCCACCCAATAAAAACAGTATTTCTTTCAAAAAATAAAAAATCTAAATGCACTGTTTCAAATTATTATGCACAACAGAGTTTCAAAACATTTAAAAGGTTGTAAAGAACTGAAAATGTTCATTTGTTGAATTTGCAGCATTAGGAGTTCATATGAAAATCAAAAGTTATTTCAATCAAACACATCTTAACAGGGCAAGTTACATGTTAACATAGGCCCACTTCTTTGATATCACCTTCACAATTCTTGTATCCATTGAACTTGTGTTTGTAGAGAGTTTCTGCTTGAATTTCTTTGCAGGATGTCAGAATAGCCTTCCAGAGCTGTTGTTTTTAATGCGAACAGCCTCCCACCCTCATAGATCTTTTGCTTGAGGATGCTCCAAAGGTTCTCAATAGGGTTGAGGTCAGGGGAGGATGGGGGCCACACCATGAGTTTCTCTCCTTTTATGCCCATAGCAGCCAATGACACAGAGGTGTTCTTTGCAGCATGAGATGGTGCATTGTCATGCATGAAGATGATTTTGCTACGGAAGGCACGGTTCTTCTTTTTGTACCATGGAACAAAGTGTCCAGTCAGAAACTCTATATGCCAAGGTCATTTTCACAACTTCAGGGACCCTGAAAGGGCCTACCAGCACTCTCCTTATGATTCTGACCCAAAACATGACTCTACCACCTCCTTGCTGACGTCGCAGCCTGATTGTGACATGGTGGCCATCCACCAACAATCCACTACTCCATCCATCTGGACCATCCAGGGTTGCACGACCATCATCTGTAAACAAGACAGTTACTTGAAAATTAGTCTTCATGTATTTCTGGGCCCATTGCAACGGTTTCTGCTTGTGAGCATTGGTTAGGGGTGGCGGAATAGTAGGTTGATGCACAACTGCAAGCCTCTGGAGGATCCTACAACTTGAGGTTCCTGGGAATCCAGAGGCACCAGCAGCTTCAAATACCTGTTTGCTGCTTTGTAATGGCATTTTAGAAGCTGCTCTCTTAAGCCTGCGATATACTAGCTGTTCCGGACCCCGGTTTTCGAGCATGCGAGCCAAGGGTGCGCACCACTCTTTTTTTTTCAGTGGCGCGCAACAAAACAAAAACAGGAAGCATGGACGAGTTTGAGGGCACAGTAAACAATTCATAATAACACAGCTAATGTTTCATAATAAAACTGTAAATGGTTCATAACAACATAGTTAAGATAATCTTAGCCACTGTTGACATTAATGTCAATGCTGCTGCCAGTTCTGCCATCGTTTACCTTTTTCTTCTTCTAGTCCGTAGAAATATCAAAGTCGATATTAGTTCATTTACTTGGCAGGTCAATAACTTTTTTTCCCCCCATTTTCCTACCTTTCCAATTGGTCTTGTCCAATTCCCTCTGACCCTGCCTTGTCGGCAGCTCTGGAACTCCCTGGACAGATGTGGGATGGTGAATGGCGCTTTTATGGTTCATCCAACCACATGTCTCAGGGCTGCCGATTCTTTTCACAATGCTGCTCTAACATTGAAGCCTTTATTCAATTCATGTGGGGATGATTACGCTCACCAACTATACTTCCGCAATTAAATTTACAGGTGCTAGATAATCTGATTTATCCATCTCAAATCCCGGGCAGCACTTTGCCAATTTGCACTACCTCACACTGGGGGTCCGGGCAAAGTCGGAGAAGCCATAGTCAGGTGGCTCAAACCACTGACTGTCATAATGTAGACTGTCCTGCAATGTAGTGACTTAGCCCACTACGCCAGCCAGACACCCATTATAGAAAATATTTTACTTAAATATACAGTAGCTTTGCCACAATTATTGACAGCTCTTTGTTTAATTCTTTATTCAACATCCCCTTGCCCAGATAACAGCTCTGAGTCTTCTATAATATATAATGAAGTTGGAGAACACAAGGCAAGGGATCTGTGACCATTCTTCCATACAGAATCTCTCAAGAACTTCAGATTCCAAGTTCGATTATTGTGGACTCTCCACATTTTCTTATTCCACAGGATTTCTATGTGGTTTAATGGAATTTGATGACCATGGCCCAATTTAAGCTTCCTGGCAGAGGCAGTCAGGTTTTGATACACCTGCTGGTACTTGATTCCTGCTGGTACCTGTTGGAGTCCATGATACCATGTCTATCAGGTTGTCCAAGGCCTTTGGAAGGAAAACAGCCACACCACATCTACGATCCACCAACATACTTTACAGTGGGGATGAGGTACTTTTCTGCATGGCAATCTTTCTGTCTACACCAAACACATCCCTGGTGTTTGTTTCCAAAAACACCTATATACGACTCATCTGACAATAGAACTCGATCCCACTGAAAGTTCTAGATGGCTTTTGGCAAACTGTAGGTGCTTGTGTTTGTTGTTTGATGAGAGCAAAGTTTTTTTTCTAGCGCCCCATAAAACAATTTGTGGTTATGTAGCATCTGATCATAGTTTTGGAGAATTCCTGACCCCAAGACCCAAATAATGTCTACAATTCTCCAGCTGTGTTTCTTGGAGATTCTTTGGCCAATCAAATAATCCTCTTCACTATAGGTGAATTCTGGTTGTTAACATCTCCAGTTGCTTTAAAATTCTCAATTATTGCACTGATGGTGGAAATTGGCATTCTCAACCCACTTTTCTTATACATTAGCCATTTCCTGATTTGTGCAGCTCAACATCAGTTTACTGGTCTTTCCCATAGTGATGGCTGACAATTGCTGCATCTCAAATGTCATGCTGCTATCCATACTGTTTAAAATAATAATAATGAAAAAGCATCACAACATATGTTTTTTTCTAAATTGTCCCGTTAATCCAATATTGCCAGGATATGTTACTGGAATTCAATGGACAGAGGCTCATTCAACCGAGTTTATCACGGTTAATCACAATATTCCTGAAATATACATCAATACTATGTATCCAATTCGCTACGGTCTTTCAGCCCTGAAGATAGAATGTATAATTTTTAATGTACATTGTATCTTTAAGGCGATTTGACAGCGTTCGGCCATTTCCGTTACTCCAGCCGGCGGTGTCACTCAACAACATTCGTAGGATTCGAAATGATTTCAAACATGTCTCTCAGAAACGTTTAGGGTAGGTGTTAAGGAACATTGCACGTTTGAAGTATCGTAATATTAACGTACCGATTAATAATGATAAATTATAAATAGGCAAAAGTATATGTCTCATGCACGGAACAAAACGAGCGTGCAAGTTATATTTAGACCCAAGCTAGCTGTAGCCTTCGTAGCTAGCAAGCTAAAACGGTTTAGCTACTGTTAAGTAGCTAGCTAGTTTATATACTGGGATTATGCGTTGGTTGCACAGCTATAAAGTTAAATGAATTATCTTGCACGCTTTGTTTGTGATACCGTGTCGTTAGTTAGCTAGGTAAAGTATTGACAATATTTACATTGGCAGTGACGGGCGCTGTAGCTAACTTTTTGTGGTCGTGGGAAGCGTGTTGTTTGTTGTTGAGGGAATTGGAGTAGCAGCTAACCTTACCTAGCTACGATAAACATGATACCTGTCTAGATAACTACTAATGTAAACTCCAATCTACTAAAACGGAGAACTTGGTATCCTTGGATTGGATTATAACTTGGGGCTTGTGAAATATTTAGTCTTAACTAACAGACTTTAACCTTTATTAGCAGCTAGCTAACTGTCTACTTGAAATGCTATCTAGCTAACTTTTAGCTTTATATACTTCCATGATTCTAATCCAGTAAAATATTGGTTGTTATTGTTGTGACAATTTATTAATCATCTGTTTTTCAGCTACTGACCACTCATTGACTAGACTCACTTGAAACCTGTCTTTTGGGATCTAGCTAGTCAGAGATTGGTGCTCGAGGCTGTCGCTGATGTTCAGCCATGGACGAAGAGGACAGCCAGGATGAGCTGATCAACCATAATGCCTCCCATGCAAAAGGAAAGAGACCAGCAGTGTGGGCAATCTCAGGTGTGGAATGACATCCCTAGATTTGAGAACTAAACCTACCCTAATGATGAATGAATCTGTAATTTAGTCAATCACCTTAATATTACTGATTTATATGCTGCTTACTTGTCTAGTGTATTTTGTAAACACACAGATGAAGACAGCGAAGAAGATGGGGTGGAATCTGAGGGAGCGTCTGAATGTGGTGGTGGTGGAGATGATGATGATGAGGAGGAGGAGGAGGAGGAAGATGATGAGGAAGAAGAGGATGACAGTGATGGTAACTGACTGTTGGTTCCTTCAGGATCCAAGGTATCAACCTTTTTGTGTTTCAGAGACTCATCATACCATGTACTTGTCCCTCAGATGGAGAAGAGGAGGATTCTGGGAAGGAGGTGGAGGGTGCAGTCGGGGGTGTGTCTGCTAACTTGGCAGATCTAAGCTCAGACGAGGACACTGAGAAATGTCCCATCTGCCTCAATTGTTTCCACAGCCAGCCTGTCGCCACACCAGAGAGCTGCAAACACTACTTCTGCCTGGACTGCATCCTTGAATGGTCCAAGGTAGTTAGTCAATATTTTATTTTTTATTTTAATTAACCAGGGAAAAACCACATTGAGACCAGGGTGTCATTTACATGTGTGCCCTGGGAACACATCCATTGAAATGGCACAAATACAAGCACAATATAAAATATATATAAAAAAGTCAAATAAAACAAACAAATTTTTCATTGTAAAAGACCTTAGCCAAAGTGAAACTAATGCATCCTGCCTTAGTGGAAGTAATGCATCCAAATGAAGATCTGCCTGAAAACCGTTCCACATATGAGGCACAAGGCACTTAAACGCAGATCTGCCAAACCTAGATTTAACAAAGGGAGTCTTAAATGTCAACTAGTCTTGTGATCTTGTATTGTAATTGGAGACTCTGAACTCCAAAAGAGAAGATAAATAGTTGTAGTAAGGCCTTATAAACAAACTGGGAGAGGTGCAATAGTCCACAGGTTTTAATGAAGTCCAAATGACTTTATGATAAAGCAAACAATGTTAAAACTATCTGAGGTGATAAAACGCAGAGCACTGTGGTAAACCCGGTCAAGATATCTCAGGGTCACATCTGCAGCACTCTTGTAAATAGTATGTCATATTCAAGAACAGGTAAACATGTTCATTGAACAATTTGCTTCCTGGTAGTGAGTGAGAAGCATGCCTTATTTCTATAAAGAAAGCCCACTTTGCATTTAAGCTTCTTAACCTCTTAGCATTCAGTATCCCGCCCGCGGGAGATTCCCCCCCAAAAACAAAAAACTGGACTAGAATCACAGTTCACGAGTCCAATTTTTAGGTTATATATACAGGTTATATATCTACATAAAGCTTAGACACTCAGGAATGTAGCAAACGCCGCCATTTTACAGTAGCTATAACAAAAATAATAATTTTCCCTCATAATGTGAGCTACGTGCCTTGTACATATGCGCCTCAAATTAAAAGGAATGTCAAACTAGAAACACTGCTAACACCCTCATTTTTTAGGTTATATATACAAATCTTATATCTCCTTAAAGGTTAGGATCCTTGGGTTCTTAGTGTAGCTGTAAAATTCACAATTTTAACTACGCATGTTGCAAACAGTAATGTTTTTTTTTCTTCTCAATTAAAATGCAAATACCGACTAGAAATACGTCTAACACGCTCATGTTTTAGGTTATATATAAATGTCTAATGTCCTTAAAGGTTAGGATCTTGGGGTTATAGCAACTATCTCGGTTTTAGTGTAGCTACAAAATTCACAACGTTACAACTACTTAATGTCAGCTATGCGTCTTAAACATTTACATTTTACATAGGAAACCACATTGAGAAAATAACATATTGTACTAATAAATATAGTACTTACAGTCATAAATCCTTCTTTTTGGTCATCAAAGTGTCCCAGTAATGACATTCAAAGCATAGTGTTCCCAGGTAAAATCCATCTTATGTGAAATTGCAATTTCTTTGCCGGACCGTTTCTAAATGTATCCATAAATAATGAAAAACTTTATGTATTTCAACCGCAGGCCTTCACTTCTGAACAAAAAACGGATGTGAAATGTGTTAAACAGCTCAGCAATTTCGTCATCCTTATGAAACAGAGATCTTAAAAATTTGCAAGATTAACAATTTAACTGAAGATTGACAGATCATTTACGAAAGATATTTGTTGTTCGTCTCACAACCTGGATGTAAACGTCATCACGGTGCATTTTTTCTAAAATTATACTTTTACAAATAACGCTACAGCTCATTGGCTGTTCACTCAATCATTCTAAAATGTTAAACATATGTGTCCAGCTCCAGAGATGGCAAAAGTACTCACTTCCCGTACTCAAGTAGAAGTACAGATACGTGTGTTAAAAAATACTCTGGTAAAAGTAGAAGTACTGATTTAACTTCTTTACTCAAGTAAAAGTAACAAAGTAGAGGCGTGGCAATTTACTTAAAGTATAAAAGTAAAAGTAGCCTTGCGAATGACAACCATTTTTATGCAAAGCTACATGACCACACAAATGTTACTAGAGTGCAAGCTGAGAAACTTCAGTGGACATGTAAAAAAGGCTCTTTATGTGCCATTGCCTACATTTTAAATAGATGTTTGCCAATAGGCCTAAAACATCACATATATGATTATTGTGACAGAGACTGGGACTCCAGGTTAATAAGATTATGACTGAGTAGCAAGATATTAATTAAATTGTGATTCTGTGAGATTTCACAGATAAAGTTTCCCTTTTTTAATCTTCCCCTTAACATTTGAAGGAATCTACATGTATGTGTGTGTGCGGGACGCTGACGGGGGGACTGGGATTGTTGTCCCAGGCCCAGTCCTGAGGAGATCCCAAATTTAGTTTTTGCACAGTCATATGATTTTTACCGGGCAGCCCTAAATGTATAATTGTGTCCCAGGCCTGGGGATTCCTGTCGGCATGTCTGTGTTTGCTCAAATATTTGCGTGCTCAAATTCCCCATACTTTTAGAGTTACAACTAAGGGATGGCAGCAGTGTATAAGAAATGAACTGACAGCTAGTAAATCTTTGAACATGGAGTGCTAATAATAATAAATGAAATATGTCAGGCTCACAATTTTTACAATTCAAGTACTAGAAAAGTTGGAGAAATTACAAATTCAATGTGCATTGCATTAAAAAATTATGAATTGATATGCAAATAAACATCCAGCAAAGAAATGGCAAGTGATGTATGCCCTCAAATCTGTAGATGTGCATGGATTTGTCCTTAATCCCTTAATTTGGGAGCAACTAGGGTATACAAACCTTCTGTATAGTGTAATGTGTCATAATGTAATTGTGTATAGGACAAATATACACACCTTTTGTAATGTTTAACGTGTCATAACGTTATTGTGTGTAGGACAGTGAGTGAGTGAAAAAGCGTGTGTGTGTGTGTGTGTGTGTGAATGTCTGGGATGGACCGGGAGGGAGAGACTGCATGTGATCAAATGTATACCTCAAATTTGCAGCACATTCGCCAGGAGTCATTCTTCATGCCTACTATGTCAAACATCTCTCTCAGATAAGGCCAAGGATGATTGGTAATATCTTGCTGCTTGTCTGCCGAATCTCTGGGATCTCAGTTTTCTTCATTTTCAATCATGTCGCCATCCATAATACTGTGCTAATGTTACCGCGATTAAGTCGCAATTATTTGCCGCGAATGAATGCAGCCGAATCTGTCGAGTCGTCTTGTGGTGCGTCAAATGCAACGTATATTGCCATCCAATAGATTGAATTTGGTATTAATGACGCGAGAAATAATAACGGTAACTCCACTGAAATTATTTGAAACCAAAGTAACGAGACAATTTTGTAAAATGTAAGGAGTAGAAAGTACCGATATTCGTGTTAAAAATGTAAGGAGTAAAAGTAAAAAGTTGGCACAAAAATAAACAGTAAAGTAAAGTAAAAATGTCAAAAATCTACTTGAGTACAGTAACGAAGTATTTGTACTTTGTTACTTCCCATCTCTGTCCAGCTCCTAAGCAACATGATTTAAAGTGGTTCTAGCACCCTATCTCAATATATGGCATTGTAGGGTTCTTTCAAAGAGGATGTAGAAAAATAAAAACAGAGAATAATTATGCATTTTCTTTATTTCATCTTTTGCCATATTCTCTGTGTATATTTATTTGAAATTAATTTTACATATACAAAAATGTCAAAGTCTTTTCTTTAAAAAAATATCAACCATGTTTGTCCTTGCTTCAGGTCCAGTGTAACAAAAGGTTAACTTTGGGTATTTTTGTAGGGAGAATTTGACAATTAAGGGACGATCCCAAAGAGGTTATCAAGCTTATCAACATGTTTCTTAAATGATAGATCACTGTCTATCCAAATACCAAGGTATTTGTAAGCAGGAACTAGTTCAAAAGCAGAGCCATTTATTGAGTAGAGATCCAACAAGGAAGAAAAAGGTTTACGTGACTTATGAAAAGCATGTACTTAGTCTTCCCTGTGTTTAAAACAAGCTTCAAGCTTGCAAGGAAAATCTGAACAACAATAAAAGCAGACTACAATTGTGATACTGCAACATCAATGGAAGGGGCTATAGAGTAGATAACTGTATCGTCTGCATACAAGTGGAAGGTACAGTCTTTAATGGACAGACCAATATCATTTATATAAAGAGTAAATAGAACAGGTCCTAATATGGAACCTTGCCGAACATCCTTGTGTACCTCCAGACAATTAGACTTGGCTCCGTCAGAAATAATGGTCTGTGGTCATTATGATAATCACAGAACCAATCACAAGCATTGGAGTCAAGACCTATAGAGGACAATTTACTTAGCAATATACCATGGTCAACAGTATCAAAAGCCTTGGACAGGTCAGTAAACATTGTAGCACAGCACATCCTAGCGTCCAAAGCACTAAAAATTTCATTTAAAACTAGCGTGGTTGTGGAAATATTGCTATGCCCAGGTCTGAACCCAGACTGATTTGTGTTTAGGATGTTATTCTCAGCTATGTAGGAAAAAAGCTGAACATCTACTAATCTCTCCATCATTTTTGATTAACAGGGAAGCATTGAAATGGGTCTGTAATTATCAACAATAGCGCGATCCGTATGAAGAGGCTACTTTGGGAATCGTTCTAGTTGACAAGGTCAAATTTAAAATGTGTAACTATGCCAACTATATGGAATGCCGCACAAGATTGGTCTTTAAATGATCATCCCCCACAGATTTCTCTGACTCTAGGGCAAGCAGGGCTTCACAAACCTCCTCAACAGAAAGCTGCCTAAAAGAGTTTTAATGACTTAAAACTGTTTAATGACTTCAGTAATATTCAGAGAATCAACTACAAGGTTGTCCAGGGGCCTCATTTATAAACGTGGCGTACGCACAAAAGAAGACGTACGCAGCTCTCTATGCAATAATTGGGATTTATAAAAAGCAAACTTGACGGGAAAATGTGCGGTCCTTCACGGCAACTCTGACCCAGGCGTACGCACAAAAACGGGTGAAATGAGAAATGGCGACACCGTCGGCAGATGGATGAAACACGTAGGCTACTGTAGATCCGTCTGAAACTGAAGAGCATTGTTCGAATAATATGAAGATGTCACAAAGCCATGCTTACAATTAACAGCCTGCAGAGAAATACAAACAATATAAAACAAGATTGTAAAGTAACTGCAAATTAAGCACATATTGTACATATATGCAAAAAGAACACTCAAATATATTATGTAGGCTAATTATATTGGCATGTTATGTCATTCATCCTCATAAATAATATGGTAAACAGAACCAAATCATGTTTAAAACTAATATTCTTGTCGATGTCTCGCGGTGCAGATAGATAGGTAAATAGATGATGATAGATAGTCTTTATTGTCCATTGGGGAATTTTGTTTTCATAGTATACATGTCATAATCAGATACAGAAACATAGTGTTCATTTATATGCATTTAGTTTGTTTTATTTTTAAATGTGTTCCATCGTGACACATGTCGTAACCATTTTGAAAGGTGCAAGAAATTCCATTTGTGCAGAACTACTTTCCATTTACAATTAGATTAATACCGACAGCTGTATTATTGATTATCAGATACCATCAAATGAATGGTTATAAAAAGCCATGCCATCACAATGCGTAATGATGTACAATAGCTGACCTTGCACTGTTAGAAGATAATACTAATAATAATAGCCTAATGCATATTATTTATTGGCGCCTTTCATAACACCAAAAACAGGATTTCTGGCGACTGGCACTTTCCAGATGGAATTGACTGACAGGTCAGGGATATCTCAGCCAAGCCTTTGCCGGGTTATGCCAGACGTGTTAGTCGTTATAATAGGCTTGTCGCATAATTACATGAAGTTAGTGAACAGGCAAACAAAAAAGCACATTTTGCAGCTATGTCCGGTTTCCCAAATGTAATCGGTGCTATTGCCATAAGGGCAACGAATGAGAATGAACATGCTTTCATTTATCGAAAGCATTTTCATTCCACCAATGTCAAAATAATTTGATGCAGACTTGTTGCTGTAATGTAACCAATTTCCCCCCACCTGTGGCAGACACACTTTCGCGATGAAGCGCTAGACGCTTTGACATCGACTGATCTCTAACCAGTTTTTAATTGCGCCTGTTTTATAAATCTGAATATTTCTTTGCATACGCAAAAGAAATACGTCCGTACGCCACTTCTGACGCAAATCCACCCGCAAAGTTTTATAAATGAGGCCCCAGGCCACTTTGAGGTTGGGATGACTGAGAAGCCTTTTCGAAAGCATACCCTGCCGAGATTAAGTGTTCACTGAAAGCATTCATCATATATAACTTCAGTAATTGAGCCAGATACCTGATTAAATTCATGAGGGAGGGAAAATGAATTACCACCGTTCAATGACTTAATCTTCCAGAATCTAGCTGATTTTCCACTGCAATCAGACAATGCTTTAACAATATAATCCGATTTAATACTATTGGGCAGTGGTCACTTACATCTAATGGAAAAACACCACTTGTCAAAAATTTCTCTGGAGAATTTGTCAAAATTTAATAAATTAATTTGGAATTACTCGGTTCTTTTAGATTAGGCCGAGTAGGTTTAGTAATTAATTGTATTCGGTTTAACTCATCACAACTGCTTTATACCATTTGCTTCATGAGATTCACAGCCATTTGCTTTCATGAGATAAAATCACCCAGAATAATTTCCTCCCCAGAAGTAAAGAGGCTAATAGATCAGTTAATTGATTTAGCAAATCTCTATTAGCTGAGGGCAGACAATATACGCCAACTATTGTAATATAGCAGTTTAATGCTTAAAGCCAGCAATTCAAATGATTTTTGAATGGAGAAGGATTTGATCAAAGAGACAGAAAAGTGACTACGGTTTTAGATGGCAACTCCACTGCCTCGATTCAATCTATTTGTTCCAAAAACTTTGTACCCATCTAATGCACCGTCTGCATCATTGATATTATTGGAAATCAAAGTTTCTGACAAAGCAAAGTAATCAGGGGTGTATTGAAACTTCAAGGGCTCAATGAAAACCATTTTAGATTGTAAGCTCCTTATATTTAAATGCAAAAATCCCAGCTCTCTGCGATTTTAAATATTGAATGGGGTGTCACAACTTAGTGATATTAGAGGTAGGCCTATGCACCCTGCTGTAACCATCCACATGGACCAATTGAATGGAAGCCCGATTTACTGATTATACCTCATTGGTTCAAAAAGTGTCTGGAAAAGCGAAACTCTGAAATAAATGTTTCAATGGCTAAGGTGGGGTTCAGGAATTTATCGACCGAGACACCCGACATCACTTAGGGAAGGACCGCACAACATACTGTAAATTACCCGCTAGCATTCCCTGCAGATATGGGTGGATAAAATCAGCCTGGAACAGAGGGGAGTGATTCCAAAACAAATTAAAATTGTTGATAAAACCCATATTGTGGGCTTTACAGGGTGACAACAGCCAGGTATGAAGGCTGATAAACCTGCTGAATCGACCTACACCACGAGACAGAGTCTGAAGCGGACCAGAAGTAAAAACAGATTTACCACAGTCACTTAACAAGCTAAAAAGGTTATTAAAATCATTTTTGGTCAGTTCTGATTGCCGACAATCGGTGTCACAGCTACCCACATGCACAATTGCTTGGATGATAGTGGACGGTCACATATCCAATATGACCGGAACTGTAGCTCCTGGAAGGCAATGTGTGGTAGCGTTGAAGAGACAAACATTTTTAATGATGGAATCCCCAATTATTAAGGTAAATGTGGAAATAAGATTATGACGGCTGGATAATACGGGAACTTATTCCAACTGTGTGTGTTTGGGAAGGATAGTTCAAGGGGTCAACATTTTTACTGACTGCTGTGTCAAAGTATCTAGACGACAATCTCCTATAACATAAAAAAATGGTTCCATCCATGTGTTTGCTTTGTTTTAGAATGCCAACTCCTGTCCTGTGGATAGAATAGTCTTTAATAACATCTACCTGAGAAAATGTTATGGTGGAAAAGTGCAGAAAATGGTGAGTTTAAATAAGTTATTTGTCTACATGTCTGTTAGTCCTACTTTGGTCATGATTGAATGTATTGCATGAATCATCTGGATGTGTTGGCAATAGGACAGTCCTTCAAAGTAGCTACTTGATATTTCATGTTTATTTCTCACTAAAGGTGCTTGATTTATTTAGTCAGAAACCATTATGGACAAAACATTGTGTATCCAAAGATGCAGACAGTCCTTTCCCTGTGATGGCTGTGTGTGCATGATGTTGTGGCTGAATGCAGATCACAGTGCAGAAGCCAGTGAAGGAGGGCCAGGAAGAGGTGATCGACCTGGAGCTGGAGCAGACCAGCTGTGAGGTGTGTGGGGGGAGCGACCGCGAAGACCGCCTGCTGCTGTGTGATGGCTGTGACGCAGGGTGAGATGCTACATTTGCACTGATGTTTTCTGACTAACCAAAAATTCCTGACTGTTTGACATCGCACATTATTGGTATTCGGTCATTTAAATGAACCTTTTGTCATGTTCTGATTGAATGTAACATTGGTGTAATGGTGCATTTATTGGAACTGAGATGCAGCTCAGGCCAGCTCAACTCGGGCCAGCTCAGCTCGGGCCAGCTCAGCTCGGGCCAGCTCAGCTCGGGCCAGCTCAGCTCGGGCCAGCTCAGCTCGGGCCAGCTCAGCTCGGGCCAGCTCAGCTCGGGCCAGCTCAGCTCGGGCCAGCTCAGCTCGGGCCAGCTCAATTCGGGCCAGCTCAATTCGGGCCAGCTCAATTCGGGCCAGCTCAACTCATTCTGTACTGTGATCATAAACCCATGCAAATATAAATCAATTACAAATGTTTAAAATAACATTTAGCAACTAAACTATTTAGTGGTGGGGGGGCAAAAGAAATACATTTTTGATGTGCAGTTGTGACTATTCCAGTTATGCTCCTAATAGCTGAGTTTGTACCATTAATTTGGGGTCACCATTGAAGGTACCACATGGAGTGCCTGACCCCGCCACTGGATGCTGTCCCTGTAGAGGAATGGTTCTGCCCAGAGTGTCAAGCCAACAACCGCCACCTAAGTAATATATTCTGAATACTTTTGAGTCATTACGTCTTCTGAGAAAGAAGTTGACAATCCTTTTTGCAAAACCAAAATGACCCATATTGTTTAACACCTTCAGTCATTTACCAAGAACACAGATCCAATTAATTTTTGTCCTCGTCAGGGGGTTTAGCTGAGGAGCAGAGCGACACAGAAAGTCTGAGCAGTGCCCGTCCCACCACAAGCCACCCTCGTCCCCCAACGGGGGGCCCCACCCGGGCCATCGCCCGCACGCAACAGAGCGAAAGAGTCCGCGCAAGCGTCAACCGCCATCGCATCACCCAGGCACGCACTGCACAGGTTTGGCATGATGCATGTTGCATACTACTGGCTTCTCTGTTCTAACTCACTGTAGCCTGCATCTACTGTATTTATTTGAAACTTACTTAAACGCTTTTGGTAGTTGGAATTTTATTAGGATCAATGTTAGCTTCAGACAAAGCAATAGTTTGTCCATGGGGTTTCAAACATCTATATATTATATTAATCAGTGAAGCTTTTTTTGTGGAATAATTGTCTCCACAGGTGTTTATGGTTAGTCAGGTGTATTTCCTCAGTTTCATTACTAAAATGAAGGAAAGCACTGGCAGCAATAGCAGACAACTTGGTAGAGAAGAACATACCACTGCCCAACACATTAGGAAAACGTGTTATGGTTAGGCAAAGATTAAGAAAAAGATTTAGAAAAAGATCCTGCAAAGATTTAGAAAAATATGTTGGAGATGAATGTACCAGAGGGATGACTTTAGCACACTCTGGAGAAAAGACGCAAAACATTGCTTTATCTATGAAATATAATATAGGCGTTATGTTTTGGGACTGTCTTGTTTCGACTGGAACTGGCTCATCTGTCTTCATTGATAATGTGGCTGCTGACAGCAGAAGCAGTATGAATGTTGAAGTCTTCACAATCTCTTGTCTGTGAAAGTACAAGCAAAAACGTCCAAACGATCATACAAGGACCTCTAACTTACTACCATAGCTACAAGGAAGTTATGCAGCCAGATATTCTGGACTTGCCAAGTCAATGTCCAGATATAGTTGTATGCAAAATTTTAGGCACCCATGAAAATTTTCATTTTATAAATAATTGGGTGTTTTGATCAGCAATTTCATTTTGATCTATCAAATTATTGGAGGACACAGTAATATTTCAGTAGTGAAATGAGGTTTATTCGATGAACTGAAAATGTGCAATATGAATAAACCAAAATTAGACAGGTGCATACATTTGGGTACCCCAACATAAATATCACATCAATATTTAGTTGAGCCTGCTTTAGCAGAAATAACAGCCTCTAGATGCTTCCTATAGCCTGTAATGAGTGTCTGGATTCTGGATGAAGGTATTTTGGACCATTCCTCCTTGCAAAACATCTCCAGTTCAGTTAGGTTTGATGGTTGCTGAGCATGGACAGCCCACTTCAAATCACCCCACAGATATTTTATGATATCCCGGTCTGGGGACTGGGATTGCCATTCCAGAACATTGTACTTGTTCTTCTGGATAAATGCCAGGGATTTTGAGCACTGTTTTGGGTCGTTGTCTTTCTGAAATATCCAGCCCCAGTGTAACTTCAACTTTGTGACTGATTCCTCTACAGTATTCTCAAGTATCTGCTGATATTGAGTGGAATCCATGCGACCCTCAACTTTAACAAGATCCCCAGTACCGGCATTGGCCACACAGCCCCAAAGCATGATGGAACCTCCACCAAATTTTAATGTGGCTAGCAAGCGTTTGTCTTGGAAAGCTGTGTTCTTTTGCCGCCATGCATATTGCCCCTTGTTATGACCAAATAAATCCATCTTTGTTTCATCAGTCCACAGCACTTTCTTCCAAACTGAAGCTGGCTTGTCCAAATGTGCGTTTGCATATCTCAAGCGACTCTGTTGTGGCGTTTGTGCAGAAAAGGCTTCTTCTGCATCACTCTCCCGTACAGCGTTTCCTTGTGCAAAGTGCACTGAATTGTTGAACAATGCAGTGACACCATCTGCAGAAAGATGATTTTGTAGTTCTTTGGATGTGGTTTGTGGGCTGTTTTTGACCGGTCTCACCATCCGTCGCCTTTGCCTCTCTGATATTTTACTTGGCCTGCCACTTCTGGCCTTGTGCCTGTGGTCACAAGAATTGTGCCTGTGGTCTTCCATTTCCTCACTATGTTCCTCACAGTGGACACTGACAGCTTAAATCTCTGCGATAGCATTTTGTAACCTTCCTTTAAACCATAATGTTGAACAATTTTTGTTTTCAGGTCATTTGAGAGTTGTTTTGAGGCCCTCATGTTGCCACTCTACAAAGAAGAGTCAAAGAGAACAAAAAGAACTAGCAATTGGTCACCTTAAAAACCTTTTCTCATGATTGGATGCACCTGTCTACGACGTTCAAGGCTTAATGAGCTCACCAGTAGTAGTTACAGATATTCAAATCAACAAAATGACAAGGGTGCCCAGATTTATGCACATGTCTAATTTTGTTTTCCTACATATTGCACATTTTCTGTTAATCCAATATAACAATATAATCCAAAATATTAGTGTTCTTCAGTTATTTGATAGATCAAAATTGCTGATCCAATTATTTATAAATGAAAATATTGGAAATTGTCAGGGGTGCCTAAACAATTGCATTCGACTGTATAAATCCAAGTGAAGATGCCTTCTACTGGCTGAAGATGAGCTGTGGAAGGTACTGAGCAGTCTGTTAAGGCAAATGATGCAGCTGGGACACCTAACATTACCACGCCAGGAGGCACATAATTAAATGGATCTATGATTGGATATAACTTTTGTACTACTACAGGTACCTCCAGAGTACAGACAAAACCAAAGATTAAAACAACACGTTTTTGGGATTTGTGTCCAAATGTGCTTAGTTTTATCAAAGCGACAATTTGTGAACTTGACATTTTGGGGACTGAAATGACACTTAATTATTATGAAGTTGTAGTTGTATTGTGTATCTTTGTATTTAGTTTTGCTTTTGCTGTCAGTAAATATTGACATTGAAGTATTTGTTGTTGTTTTCAAGCAATAATACCAATATATTTACATTAAACCCAAAATATTATTAAGGAAAAGTATAGAATTTCATCTTATTTCTAGGATTGCGTGTATAAACATTTGCAACATTTGGATAGGACAACACTTCTTTATTACATCGTCCCATATTTCAGCACAATAAAAGTATCGGGACATTAATGTGCCCAAATTAAGCACTTGTCCCAATTTATCATGTGAAGTCTTTAGTAATTCTGAACCTTGCAAAGATGTCTTTAATATCCTTTTATAATAATGTTATAGAAATCGTATAGCGCTTATTTGTATGGGACATTTTAATTTACCTGATATAACATGGGACTTCATGTGTTGTTAATATTTGTTTTCAAAATGTGTAGGCACTCCAGACCATGGGTATTGCCTTAGCTCTGCCAGGATTGTACTGCAGCCATTATCAGTTGTTTGTTTGTTTGTTTGTTTATTTGTTATGGACTTTTAGCCTTACAAAGACCAGTAGGGAATCAGTTCATTTCAACTTTAATCCTGCATAGGTTGCATGTGTAAGAGAAATCCCTTTCTACAGAGTGATGATCAATAAAAATGTAGGAATCTTGTGTAGAAATGGCTTTGAGGAAAATGCAATATTGAGGAAAAGAGTCTTGCTCATTGCATAGAGATTCTTGTATAAGCAATGTAGAACCTCTGTTCAATGAGCAGCGTTTTAGCCACGATCAACTTAATAAGTGTCTTGAAGATTTTACCCTATGTGTTTAGTGTCCTTTGGAAGCTACAGACTGAGTGGAAATGATATAATAAAACCAACTACTCTGAGATGGTGGAAAATTATTTTATGTAATTATTAACTGGGTAATGTAGATGTTCCTTGGGGAAAGATGTGGCTGACTGTGTTATTTTAAAAAGAGTAGGTAAGAATGCGGCCGACAGAGTAAATTTGAATAGAGAATACAGGATGTCCTTTGAAGTGCCAGGTCCCAGCCTGTATGGCCAAATGGAGAAACCTAAAGGTTTCTGTTTCAGCAAGAGGTGATACTGCAGCCAGCCATTTGGGCCTTAAAAGAAGACTGTATATATGATCCCAGACTAACTGTCGCCAATAAGACCAGTTGAATGTATGTTGAATCCAAGGGCAGCTATTGGTTAAGATTCAAATTAATGCCATCTATTAGGCCAGTAGTTTATCAGTATTAAGTTCCTGTTATGTTATTCTCTGTATAACTGAAATGAGATTTCTTGATTGTGAGATCTTTCTGCAGAAATGACCGGCTGAACTGTTGCTTTGTAACATTAAAGTCTGCTCCATTTTCTACACATTATCCAGACTCTTGAGTAAATTTATTAGTTGATGAGCACATTGATTAATACACAAAACATGCTGTTGACATTAACACTGTGTTCACACCTGAGTGCTCAATAGATGTACACCAACAAACACAAATCAGCTGGCAAACTAGGGTGACACCCAGGTGTTCAGTAAGCGGCATGATAGTATTATGAGACAAAAAACGATTCATGTTTTCGTTCTAGGCTGAATTATGTCGACTATGTGTATGAAGTGTGCTTTGCCTAACATTTGATTTAATCGTGACCATGTGTATTTTTCCAGCAAGTAAGATTTGACATGCACTTGTAGATCCGTGTCAGAGAGGTGAATGTGACATCAAGTATAGCCTGTAAATGTATCCAATGGAGAAGCAGAAGTGATGTAGTGCACCTCTGTTTTCAGACCTCCCCCAGGTTTCTAATGGCCCAGTCCACCTGGCTGGATGACACGATCAACGCGGTAGTGGCAGGACTCAACACAGCTGTTTACATACGGGACCTTACACCCCGCGCTCCGTCCAGCCGAACACGCAGGACAGGTAGACATGCTGAATTATATCATATTACAGTTGAAAGGATTTGAAGAATGCAAAGATCATGGACATCTAGATGTTTCGAGAAGGGAACTCCTTTCCTATTCCAACAGGCTGCACTTGACAGCAATACCATGGTAGATGTTTCCCTTTTTTTTTTAGATGCACGCCTGTATGAGTTGCTAAAATACATGTCTACATTTTCTTTGTACCCACAGCGAAGCGGCGGAAAGGCAAGAGTAAGAGGCCAGGGTCTGCCACTGGGGGTAAGGGAAAAGCAGCAGGCACAGGGGTGAAGAGGAGGAGACGGAGAGCTAGAAGAACCAAGTCCAGAAGGAAACTGGTGAGACTATCTGTAGTATAACATGAAGGTCTCTAACAACTTAGCACACCCACATTTTACAATATTCACCCATTCAATACTTTTTTTGCTGACTTTGTTTTTATTTGGTCAGGCTCGTTTGCATTTGTTGTGAAGCAGGGAAATGTCCTGCACTGAGGGAAGTAAATGGTTTGTGCATTGCTCTCCCGTAGCGACAGTTTCTTCTGTACTTCATCCAAGCTATGATCTGAAAACCACATCTGGTACCAGATTTTGTTTGTTGAACTACTACTCCTCCAATGCTGGATTCACACCAGGCACGGCAAACAGGTTGCATTGCAGCGGATGTCCATTAATTTCAATAGGAAGCAATGAGCACTGCTGCGGCAAATCTACTGTGCTTTGCCGTACGGCACCAGAATCGGAAGTTGATGTACCACAGAGGAAGAGCTAATATGTCGCTTTCACCTTATGGGATTGCAAGAAAAGCTTTGACAGCTCAGTAGATTTTGTCACACAAACTATCGTCAATGAGTACTAAACTGATAAAGCTCCTGCCAGTCACCTTGCTGGAGGGGGACAGTGTTATGCAACGTTGTCCTCCATCTTGAAGATGCGGAAGATTGATTACGATGTTGATTGCGGTGTGTCTGCGTGACGGTGCCGTACGGTGATTTTTTTGCCGTGCTCGGTGTGAATCAAGCCTATGAAGCCAGGATTAAGGTTGAGAGGGTATCACTACTCGTTTAACCAGTGTTCATGTCGCTAGGTGGTGCAAAAGGGCCCTACGTCTCGGGGTCGTATCGCTCGTAGCCTGGGGATAGTGAAGCCAAAACGAGGCTCGTCTCTTCCTTCTGTATACCGGCCAACAGAAACCTCTCTGGGCAGTATGAGAGCTGACATAGGGGCTGCTTCACTGTCTGTCTATGGAGACCCGTATGACTTGGACCCCTTTACTCACAGGTATGTCTGCACACCTCACAACTGGTGCCTGCATGATTGCACAGGGTGAAGATTGGACTGAGCACAACACTAAATATGTTGACACCTTTTGAAGCAATATGCCATTAAAGACACTATTTTCTTTTTTACCAGACAGTAGTTTGGTTGCGTAAAAAGCGCATCCTGAAATGCTGAATTTAGTTTGCCAACAATGCTTCGGTTCACCTCTGATTTGAATTGGCAGGGCTGAGCTCTAGCTAGCTAACGACCGTAGCTATTTCTCATACTGGTTTTATATTTAGAATCTAACATTTCTTTGTAAATATCAGTTTTTGAACTGTAAATTTGCAGCATTTGGCCTTTTTTTCCTTGCCTGTATGAGACAATAGATACAGTACGCACATAAAACTGTTCTCCTATGTGGGATACTCTCTGGCATGTTCGCTGTCTTGCTATTGAAAAAACAGATTGTATTGCATTGAGGTTTTAAACTAGCCTAGGCTCTAGCTGTTGATGTTAGCAGAAAATATACAAACTGTTTGACGTTACCAAATAGTATTACAACTACTTTTTTAGTATTAACTAAGGATTTTGTGTGTTAAAGGCTGTTATAGCTGATGTGAAATCTACCTAGCAAGGTAAAGACATGGCTTTTTAATAAAGAAAAGCACCTAGACAGGAAGTGGAGGGGGAGGGTTTTGAATAAATGTCTGTCGCTGTAATTCAACTAATGTCCACTAGATGGGAGAAAAACAAGGGATATAGCCTTACACTGCTGTGACTGTTGATCCCCAGAGAGGAGGAGGAGGAGCAAGCCTCTGCTGCCGCTGCACTGCTAGAGGCCAAGAGGCGTGGCTTATCCCGCTCTGCCCTGCGTTCACACCAGCCTGTTGCTCGACCTATAACAGCTGGGCTCTCCAGGTACCACCTCTTATCTCCTCTGGTTGTTACGCTGCTCAATTCCTTCAACATTTTACTATTTATTAGTCGTATGCACAGGAAAAACCTCAAAAACCACCTTCTGAAATTCTTTCTTGCTGGCTGTTTCTCACCAATGCTAGGAGAATTAACTTTTGATACAAATTATTTAAAATAGAGTGATGATAACAATTAAACACAGTATAATCACTAGTAGCTACGTCTTAAAAAGTTTTTGTTATTGTCATGGTATTGTAGGCGGGGCCTGAGTCTGCCCCAGGTGGAGGAGGTGGTGGAGGCAGCCCCAGTGCCTGACTTGCTGGGCAGCATCCTATCAGGACAGAGCATGCTGCTGATGGACAGCTCAGATGTGATCATCAACAGAGACGGCTCCCTCAAGGCTATCAAACCAGGTGACCTCAATGCTTGAGCGGCTTCTATTCTCAAGCTTCCCTCTTAGTTTTGTTCATCCTGGAAATACCTGGATATCACAGGGAAGCGTTAATTTTACTAGACAGCTGTTGATTTTGAAGTGTGTTAGATTGTGTTTCACGTCAGCCTGCATTGTCGGTTAGTAATGTTGAGGACGTGATTGTGTTACAGTGGAGGTGTCGTCCTCTAAGCTCCACTCAGGGATGTCCCCTAACCCAGCAGCCAGCTCACTCTTAAATGGTGAGCTGGTGGTCGGATCATCCTGCAGCCCTGCAAACAGGTCCTCCCACAGCTCCCCAGGGACCTGCCTGTCACCTCGTCCCATCTCATCTCCGCACCCGGCCAGCCACAGCCAGACTCATCCACCTCCCACCCTCGGTCACCCACGCCTGCAGCCCCCGGTCTCAAATAGACCCAACCCTAGTTCTGGGCATAACCACTGGGGGGCCACTGGTGTACGACTCCCCAATGATATCAAAAGTGAAGCCACCCATGGCGCTGCTCTTACCCCAGACAGTCGCTCAAGAGTGAGGGAGGCCGTGCCACCCCAGGCTAGAAAGGCAGCGCCGAAACCGGTCTGGGAAGCCCCGGTATCGCTGCTTCCCAGGATACCAAAGATAAAACGGGAGAGTGGAGGCGTAACGAACGGCCCGGCCAGCAGAGGGGGCAGTAGTGACGGTGCCAGTGGGTTGATCCCTGAGGCTTGTATGAACAGCCTGGTTGGTAATGGTGGCAGGCAGCACAGTGTGGACCGCCCCCAGCAGCAGGACAGCAGGACTGAGGGCCAGACCCGCAGAGCAGATAGAGCAGGCCCTTCCTTCTCCAGCTCCTTCTCTTCCTCTTCTTCTGGTTCCCCCGCTAACCCATCTCGCTCATCATCATCATCATTGTCCACGGTGTGTTTTCGAATAAACTCCAGCGGCAATGCGTGGAATGCCCGACAGCTTAGTAACGCCTCTGCAATTTTTGCATCCGGCAACAGCCCAGACCCGGCAGAGGAAAAGGAGGCCAAGAGAAAAAGAGAAGAGAGCCGGAGGAAAGTGAAACTTCCTACTTGCTCAGACAGAGGGGTTAAAGAAGAGGATGGAGAGGTGGGGGATATATATGACCCTTTCCACCCCACGGGCTCTGACTCCAGTGCCTCGGACGGCGATGCCGAAAGCCACATTCGGAGGAAACCAAGCGTAGGACACAAGAAAGGGGCCGGTCGCCAGGTGAAAGCCGAGTCTTTAGAGAGTATGGTGTCACTGGAGAGGGACGAGGGCTTGGGAGAAGGTCTGGAGGTGAAGGTAGAGCCAGAGATCTCTGAAGCTATGAGCCCTGGTCAGAGTGCACCCAGGTTTGGGATGACTGATGCCAGCCCTCCCCAGTCCCAGAGCCCAGCCCCTGTGAAGACAGAGGGCAATGACAATGACCCTTGTAGGCAGACTGGCGACAATAGAATGCCCCAAAACAACATGACTGCTCCTTCCTCATCCAGCTCGTCCTCCAGTCACGTTGCCAACAAGATGGTGAAGACCGAGCCCCTGGACAGCCCCCCAAGGTCCACCTGTAAATCAACACCCAGGTTGTCAGGCCAAGGAGGGAAAACATCCAAAGACGAGGGATCTTCCAGGAAGCGGCGGCACCACTCCAGCAGCCCGGAGGCAGGCAGGGGGAGAGGAGACCAACTCCTGGATCAAAAAGGGGGGAGGAGAGGCCATGAAGGGAGAAGGAGAGGCCAGATTGAAGAGAGGAAGTCCCAATGTTCTGGATCCAGGGAGAGAAGGACTCGTTCTTCATCAGACAGCTCTGCCTTCGATGTCTCTGAGAGGTCTCGCAGAAAAAAGAAGCATTCACGTTCTAAAGACCGGAGACGATCCAGGTAATAATGCTATTGACTCTGCAGTTATGTACATTCTGTGTGGAGCTTAATGATAACCTCATATTCCAGTGTATTTCCTGTAGTTATTCTAGTAACTTCTGTTTTATTATCTTCAGGTCAGGCTCAGGCTCCAGCAACAGAGAGAAGTCAAGGAAGAGGAAGAAAAGGAGCCGGGACAGGGACGACCGTAGAGGGTCGGAGAGACAGAGGGGTCGGCCTTCTAAGGAACTGCAGCGTCGCCCACGGTCCCGCTCACGGTCCGACTCAAGGTCCAGAGAGAAACGGAAAGACAACTCACGATCATCACAGCCGTCTGTGTCAGGATCGAAAGACAGGAGGAGGTCTTGGTCCAGAGAGCGAAGGAAAGATGACAAATTTAAAACAACAGAGTCTTCCTCAATCCCCTCCAAAGAGATAAAGGAACAGGCAGAGAAGAGAAAGCAGAAAATGCTACACCATGTCATTGTGAAACATGAGAGAGAGCCGAAAGAAGAGAGAAATGAGCGGGATTTAAACTCAGAGATGCCTTACTCATGCCTTACCAGAGGACTTCAACCTGTCAAAGTTGAAGAGGTGGGTGACAGCAAGGATCCTGGAAAAGAAAGACACGCCTCTCTCTCAGCACAACTGCTCAAGGAGTCTAAGCTGCTCAAAGAGTTAAAGAAAGAGAAATTCCTTACCTTAGATATGTTTGAACTAGATAGCAAACCAATCAAGAATGAAAATCCTCTGCCAGTGTTCAGCGCATTGAAGGACTTGCAGGAGTGCAAAGACTTAAAAAAAGAAAAACCTCCCCCCTCCATAAACGAGACCTGCTCACTCTCCACATCAGACATGGCAGAAGATGAAGACAAGGAGTTGAAGGAAACCAAGATCAAGACAGAGCCCGTCTGGATGAAGATGTCTCACCTAATCTCCAGCATCCCTGCTACTCCCACCACACTAACTGACGAACCCAGCCCCTTGTTCTCAAAGCTAAACCCCAGCCCAATCCCTGTTCCTCTTCAGGCTGCATTGACTACAGCTGGCCAACAGGGTGTGCCATCCCTACCTCCAGCATTAAAGGTCTTTGCAGAGACCCAGTCACCTGTCCCACCCATTCCGGAGTCCCTGTCGCCTGTCCCACCCATTCCGGAGTCCCTGTCGCCTGTCCCACACATACCCGAGTCCCTTTCGTCTGTCCCACACATACCCGAGTCCCTTTCGTCTGTCCCACACATACCCGAGTCCCTGTTGCCTGTCCCAACAATGCCGGAGTCCCTTTCGCCTGTCCCGCCCATGCCGGAGTCCCTGTCGCCTGTCCCGCCCATACCGGAGTCCCTGTCGCCTGTCCCGCCCATACCGGAGTCCCTGTCGCCTGTCCCGCCCATACCGGAGTCCCTGTCGCCTGTCCCGCCCACACCAGAGTCCCTGTCGCCTGTCCCACCCATACCAGAGTCCCTGTCGCCTGAGATCCAGTCATTTGTCACACCCATACTACAGAAACCATTAAAGTGGGAGGTAGAAGAGGCTTTTGACTATGATGATGATGACGTGGACTTGATGCTGGACAGCTTGGACTATGTGAAGAGTGAGCAAGCAGAGCCAGGAGGACAGATTGGTGATGTTGGGCTCAAACAGGACAAGGAGAGAGAGGGGATGAAGAGTGAGGGACAACCGATGCCAGCCCTTGCGGGTGCCAAGGCTAAACCATCTGGGAAAAGGGTGACCTGGAACCTGCAGGAACCAGAAGGGCCACAGCCTGAGAAGACCGGAAGTAGTGAGTATTATTGCACAGGGTTATACAGCATTTACCAATGCCCATCAGGGCTTGACATTAACTTTATTAGTACATTTTTTACTTGTCCGATAGCGAAAACTACTTGTCCCAAGCAGACATTATTTTTTATAAACACGCATGTCTGTATTTCTGGGAAACAAGAAATAGGCCTAAATTTCTCCTGTGTCATGTTAAAACCAGGGAATGTCAGGTGAAAAAGTACATTTAAATTTTTCCCTTGTATTCAGGGAGGTTTTTTGCAATGGAACAAGGTTATCTAGAAAAAATAGCCAACTCAATTGCTCTTAAAATCAGCAATTCAATTCAGTGTGAAGTTAGACATAACATGGTATACTGCTGCGTATTTTTTTACTTTTATGACCGAGATATAAAATTACCATGGTAACAGAGTTCGCAGAATATCTGTCACTTGCTATCTTCAATCCAATTTATTTTTTTACAAGCAGTTGCAGTTCAAACTCGTAACCAAACTGGGAAATTAAGCCACTGTGGCTGGTGCAGAAGCGTCATGCACCTACTTTTTTTAAGGGGGCACAGTGTGCACAACACACGGAAACAGGTGCCCACAAATACTGATATTAAAAGGAAAATCCACTTGGCTATAAAATCTGAGGGGGCACTCGCCCTCATTTTTAATGGGCATGACGCCTCTGGGCTGGTTGATGCCCTAATTTTACCAGCCAATCTTCCCAACTCAAATATAAAAGAAAATTCAATAGCATCTTCTATATTGCTTCAATACATCAAATTCATTATTAATTTGTCTTAATTAATATAGGCAAATTACAATAGGGACATGTTGTGAAGACAAGTCTGTGAGATTAATGATTTTCACATGATTGACAAATTGTGCAAATCACTGTTGGATGCCTAACTACTCCTTTTAGTTGGCTACTTATAGACGTCCATCAGTAGGTAGTTTCACACTTGAGAGGTGTAAAACTTTACTGTTTTAACCTATTCCACAATATTTGTTTAATCAGCATTTCACTCTCCATTTGTAAATTTGTTTTATAATAATATGGGATTACTAATAAAATAATCCAATTGGTTCAATTAGCTCTCATATAAATTGCAAGCAGATGCTTCTTCGACAATGAAACCATACATGATACAACATGAAATATAATATAAAAACGATGTTTTGAATTGAGAACTTGGACAGCCTCTCGTTACATTTGTGTGGGCGTGCGTGTTTAAGATTCTCTGGTGAAATGAGAACGCCGCCTAGCAGAATCCAATCATGAAGTCAGACTCAACAAACACCAACACCATTCTGCGCATTGTGCGTGAAATGGTTACTTGTAGCCTAACAACAAATATCAAAAACATATTATTCGGATTGACAATTCACCCGACACAGTCGTAAGGGGATTAGGCAAAATCACGCGGACTGCTTTTAAATTCTCTTTCTGACAAGCGCTCATTTTATTTAGGCCACCGTTGTTACTAAGGCCACCGTTGTTAAATAAAAGAGACAATTTTTTTCATCCAACGATTAAACGTCAGTAACACTTTGAGTATCACTATGGTATATTATGTATATGCAATACATGACAACTTTTGTATGTACATAGTTTTAGAATACTTTTTTGGTGATGTATTAACAGCGAATGAGCACTTGCAGTGTGACAACAGAGCTGTGTGTCATGTGACCACCAACGTGCAGTCAGATCTAAACAAAACCGTGTTTTAGATTTAGAACATAAGATAAAATCGCGTGCATACATAAATACACACCGATTTCTTGCAAAAAAGGACACGTCATTAATGTTCTATTATTTTGTTTAGCTCAATCAATGTACTATTTAAATTACAATTTATTTTACTTGTCCATTTGGACAAGTAAATCTACGAGCTCCTTGTCAGACTACTTTTTTCACTTGTCCCGGACAAGCAGACAAGCCTTAATGTCGAGCCCTGCCCATGTAACTAGACCCTCTTCTGTATACATCTGGCCCATAATTCAACACTGTGCTACCTACCCTACAAAATAGCTTCAGTTACATACACTATACTACCTTGCTCTCCAACTACACTTCCATTCCAAACATAAATCCATGCTCTTTAATTGGAAATGTCCTGTGTTTTTCACACTGGATGGATCTGTATTCGTTTGTTAATACAATAAACTGCTTACTCCCTTTCCTGACCCACTTTAACAAACTCCAGTCTAAAGTCGTTTCTTATTTGGCAAAACAAGTATGTGAAAGTGACCATGCTTGTAAAAATCCCCATCGTACCAGTCCTTGACCTTCAGATGTAATTTACAGGGTTGCTTATATTCAATAAATTAGCCTTGGGCTTACTCGCCACTGTGTACTTTAGGCAGTACTAAATTGTCCATATAGACCCAGGGCTCGAAATACACAGCGTTCCGTCATCCCGGGGACGATAAAAAACATGTCTTGGACGGTTCATAACCGACTTTGGGACATTTACGGGATGATGACCAGTAAAATATAACATGCAAACAACATTTTACAAGAGCACATGTTTAATCACAAGGCTTATGAAGCAGATCATAATTCAGTTTAAAAGTTGATAAACTATTAATAGTAAACATCACAAGCGCAGCAATATTTTCACTTCCGTGCATCGGGAGAACACCTTTGAGATTGCTATTCTCCCGTCGAGCCGCATTCTGAAATGGCAACTTTCAGAATGTCAGGACATTTTAAAAATAATTCTCAATTATCGGATATTGACCATATGGTAAATGCAAGGTGATATAGGCTATGTAATTATTTAGGTTATGTAAATGTAAAATCTTAGAATTATACCGGGCTGGACCACAGCCAAAGTGCTGCTGCATCAGTTGTCTGTAGGCTGGTACAGTAGCTCTAGAGAAAATTGTATGATCTTCTTGACCTAAAATTAATACATACTCAGGGTTCCCGCACCACTTTGCAGTCAACCCGGCCGCCTGGACAACAGACGTCTGCCGCCTTGACTATGCAGTCCCAAAATAGAAAATCTGACGTTAATATGACGTGTTTTGCGTGTATTAATGTCAGTGTGCTCAATCTTATATATATTTATATATATAAATATATATATATATATAGTAGACTAAATAATCATGTATAATGTATTTATTGTTAATTTGCTTAAAATTAAAAGGTGGGCTGCAGCATTTTGCATAACCAAGTCACAGTGAGTGATGAGGAAAATAATCGCTTGCATTTATCCTCCATCATTTTCCCCCATAGAAAAAGAATGGATATAAAGGCCATTGAACTGTTTGGCGTGGTCATTTGATTAGTACACAACAAAATGGCGATTATTGTTAGTTGTCACAGTGACATCACGCAAATCGGTACGTGATGGAGAAACAAATATCGTATTGCAGTCTTTGCGAGACCATGTTTGTATGTCATGTCTGCCAAACAGAGCCGGCCCAGCCACTAAGCGACCTTTGCAATTGCAAAGGGCCCCGTGGCCAGCAGAGGGCCCCCTAGAGTCACTGCTTGCTGAAAAAAATCACACATCAAAAGTAACATAACATAAATAAATAAAAAGAAATGGGCCTACAGCGCTCTTTATCAGGCATCATGATAAGGACAGTTGTTATTTTTTTATTTATTAT
>JACXGM010008571.1:0-19028 GCA_016801145.1 Umbra pygmaea | reverse complement strand
CGTATGGAGCCAAATACAGGACCATTCTGGAAGAACTGCAAAAGACCTGAGACTGGGACGGAGATTTGTCTTCCAACAAGACAATGATCCAAAACATAAAGCAAAATCTACAATGTAATGGTTCACAAATAAACATATCCAGGTGTTAGAATGGCCAAGTCAACGTCCAGACCTGAATCCATTCGAGAATCTGTGGAAAGAACTGAAAACTGCTGTTCACAAACGCTCTCCATCCAACCTCACTGAGCTTGAGCTGTTTTGCAAGGAGGAATGGGCAAAAATGTCAGTCTCTCGATGTGCAAAACTGATAAGAGACATACCCCAAGCGACTTACAGCTGTAATTGCAGCGAAATGTGGCGCTACAAAGTATTAATTTAAGGGGGCTGAATTATTTTGCACGCCCAATTTTTCAGTTCTTTATTTGTAAAAAAAGTTTGAAATATCCAATAAATTTTGTCTCACTTCATGATTGTGTCCCACTGGTTGTTGATTCTTCACAAAAAATTACAGTTTCATATCTTTATGTTTGAAGCCTGAAATGTGGCAAAAGGTCCAAAAGTTCAAGGGGGCCGAATACTTTCGCAAGTCACTGTATTTCATTTTGACTGTTCATATTTTTGGAGTTGTATTTGCAGTCTTGATGTGGACCTTTTTGTAAATTGTAAAGTGTTTGATGAGTCTTATTCAGTGGGTTGATGTATTCCCTGTATTCCCTAAAATGAGATTGCAAAAATATTTTTCTTGGAAACTCTCTCTTATAGATGCCCTGTTTTGATTTGTTTTGTTGTCGTATATAATTTTATATACTATATATTTGTATACACTTTTACAGTCTGATTAGTTAATACATTCATGCTAAATGCCATAACAGTTATTATAATATATTTTTCACTAAACAATGTTATAGAGGAAGTGGAAATGTAAATTGTAACTGGAAAATAAACATTTTACTTGATTCGATTTGATCTTCTGTTTTTGAACAAACCAGTACCTATTGGACCTGGTAAACTTTGAAAAAGTTATTTGAGATTTTTCATGTTTTAAACATTTAAACAGAAAAGGGATATGTTTAACTGTCTGGAAAACATATTTTCCAAGCTCAGGCACTTAGATCCTTACAATTATGGGCATTTGGTTCAAACGTGGACCATGACAGTATTCCACCCTGTTAACAATAACAATGTGTTAAAAATATAAATATCACAATAATTACATTTTGTTGTACACTATGTGTCCCTTGATCTATTACAATTGTTTATGGACTAAAAGTTATTTTGGGATCAATGGGAGTGTTGTTTTTGGATCAGTTTCACCATTTAGATTAAAATGAAAATGCATAACATGGACAGGGAGGATTTAATCTTACACCAGCACTACTATTCAGCAGGTTTTATTCAGCTATATTAACTCCCATACCAACGCTTGTCCTTCATTGTCCAGGTACATCTTCAGTAAGAATGAGAAGACAGCTGAGCTGTATCCCTGTCATAAAGATGAATGGACAAAAACCACTTTCACTGAGTTCTCAGTCCCCCTGCCAGAATCAGTCAATAGCTGGATACTGGTCTTCAGGTAGGAAACACACAGATTTGTTTCTTCTATCTTAGAAAATTGACTGGGCCTCAGAGATGTGCCAGGGGCCCTTGAGATGATGTGGAAAAAGCCTCATAGAAATAACTATTTGAAAAAACAATTTTACTAAATAAATAATCCACATAGCACTTAAAATACAGTGTTCAAACCCCTTACCAATTTTCATTGTGACTCATCATGTGATTTCAGTGTTATTGTCAAAAATTTAAAATTCTATTTATATTTGTGAAAGTACAAACTCAGAGCTTTAAATAGTATATCAAACACTGTAATTGGAAGAACAATGATAAATGTATAATGCATTAAATGTTGGCACACTCAACTTCTGAGAAATGACACTTTTTTGCCAGGTAGAGTATGCTACTACTGGAACTCCATGGTCTACAATGCCCTTTGTTTTTTGTTTGAAGTTTGAATTTAAAAGCTTATTTCTCAGGCTGTGTAATGCTCACAGACATAATTTCAAAATTGTTATACTGTCAGAAGATATGATTAGCTTTAGCTATAATTAACTAATGCTACCGGTGGCCAATTTTTGAAAAATTGCTAGGTGTAAATGTCAAGAAGTACCACATTTTCAATGGCTGAACAATCTATTAAAACAAGCTGACATTGAGAGTTCATTTCTCAGGCTGTGTAATAGGCATGTACAGTACAGTAGATGTATGCCAGATTTTAATAGTGTAATAGTAGAAGTTGGCTACTAGCTACAGTCATATGCAAAGGTTTAGGCACCCCTGACAATTTTTTGTCAAATTGCTGATCCAAACACCTAATTATTTATAAATGAAAATCATGGAAATTGTCAGGGGTGCCTACACATTTGCATACGACTGTATATTGTGTTTGTCTGTAAATTGGCATCCAGCTAGTGTAGCAAAGTAGTGGCAAACCAAACTTGCTAGCAAGTAATGTTAGCCAATTGAGCTCCTGTACTATTATGATGTAAAATGACAACAACTGTTACTATTGTCAAAGGATTTTATATCTCACATATATATTCAGAGGTGGTAAAAGTACGGAGTAAAAGTACTTTTCTGAAGTACCCTGAGTTCACAAGTTTTGGGAAGTCCGTACTTAAGACCAAAATGATCAGGTAATTAATATCTGAGTTAACAATGAGTTAATATCATAATAGTTACGTATGAAAGAAATAAGGTAGAGTAAAGAAAATATAAATCATGGCTTTGGCAAGAAGGAAGTACGTTTTGCATTTAATTTGCAAATGAAGTTCCCAGATTCTGTAGTAAAAGAAGAGGCAAAGAATCCAAGTCCAGTGGGAAGTTTCCACAGTCTGTGATGCTTTGGGGTGCCATGTCATCTGTTAGTGTTGGTCCACTGTGTTTTATCAAGTCCAGAGTCACTGCAGCCATCTACAGGGATATTTTAAAGAACTTCATGCTTCTATCAGCTGACAAGCTTTACGATATGCTGATTTCCTTTTCCAGCAGGACTTGGCACCTGCCCACGGTGCCAAAACAACTGGTAACTGGTTTGCAGACCATGATATTATAATGAGGAAGGTTACTGCCAGAAAAATCCATCAGATTAAGAAAGCAGCTGCTAAAATGCCATTACAAAGCAGCAACCAGGAATTGGAAGCTGCTGGTGCCTCTGGAGTCCTACGAACCTCAAGGTGTAGGATCCTCCAGAGGCTTGCAGTTGTGCATAAACCTGCTATTTGATCAACCCTAACCAATGCTCACAAGCAGAAACAGTGGCAGTGGGCCCAGAAATACATGAAGACAAATTTTCAAACAGTCAAGATGGATGTAGTGGATGGTTGATGTATGTCCTAATAAGGCTACGACGTCCACAAGGAGGTGGCGGAGTCATGTTTTGGGCCTGAATCATGTGGAGTGAGTTGGTAGGCCTCTTTAGGGTCCCTGAAGGTGTGAAAATGTATATAGATTATAAATTATATAGATTTTAATCTATAAAAAGTATATAGTTTTTTTGATTTACCACTTTCTTCCATATTACAAAAAAGAAGAAACGCCCCTTTCATAGCAAAATCATCTTCATGCATGACAATGCACCATCTCATGTTACAAATATTTATATACAGATGTCACACGATAAAGTGGTGCAGAACTGGTGGAGCTGTACTGTGTTATACCGAGGCACACTTCAGCCGAGTGAATAAAATTTTGGTGGCAGTTTTTAAAAGAAAACAATACAACAAATGGACACATTGCTGAGCCGTGTGGTACAGCTATAATTGTGTAGAGATTATAATAAACCAATCAAATACCTTAACAGAATATATGATTAGGTGATTATTCCTGTATGGAGAAAGTCACTTCAAGCCGACATTCTCATCTTACACAAAATGCCTGCAATGCTTAGTGGAAATGCGAACACAAACATGCGGCTTTTGCATTCGCTTTCACAAATGTGTTTCTCTCATTTTATCTAATTAGGGAAAGAGAACTATTGCTATGTGTAATAAATATCACCACTTGACCTGCAATGTAAATTATGTTCTTCTGGATATGTAGGAATATTTACAGTGGGGCAAAAAAGTATTTAGTCAACCACCATTTTTGCAAGTAATTTTCATCATAGGTACACTATGAGAGCCAAAATGACAAAAAAAATCCAGAATATCACATTGTAGGATTTTTTATGAATTTATTGCTAAATTATGGTGGAAAATAAGTATTTGGTCAATAACAAAAGTTAATCTCAATACTTTGTTTTATACCCTTTGTTGGCAATGACAGCGGTCAAATGTCTTCTGAAAGGAGACAATGACCAACAGGGAATGAACAAACCAGAGGGACTAAATATAATTGCAGTACTAGCGGATTAGGGGATGATTACCAGCTGTGCATGGTTAGACAAACAAACAGATGATCCATTACGTTGATGATGTAATGTTCAATTGTCCTTGCAAAACAGTCAGTGAACTGTGGTCAACAAGTTCCTCTGCCACAAATACAAACTGTTACAAGGGAAATCTCAGGGATTTTAATAAAAATAAAAATAAAAATTGAAAAATATACAATTCAATTAATTTAATAGTTTCTTGCACTGAAATGTGCCAAACTAGGAGAGTTTGTCAGGAAAAATGTTAACTACTTCTTTGCAACTCTAATTTTTATATCCATAGCTGCCTAATAAGATTTTTACAACATCAGAAGCTTGCTCTCTGATAAAATAAATGTGTGTGACGTGTGTGTTGCCTTGTCAAAGATCTATTAGTAAAAAAAGGCTATGTGGCCTTAGTAGTTAGGGCATCTGACTCGTGTCAGTAAAGACTCTCTGAGCAAGAGAGTAAACCCTTATTGCTCCCAGGTATTTGCTGTAAAACAGAATTGGTTCTTAGTAAATTTATTCATTTATTTGCTATGAAAAGTAATAATCAAACAATGTATGCTGATGTCACTGACAAAACGTTTTTGAATTGAATGTAAAACAAACAAGCATTTTTGTGATTATTTCATTTAAAGGAAGACAAGAACGATTTTATGTGTTATGTGTGTCTTTAAGTATTTATTTGACCCGGAGATGCCTTTGAGGCAAAAAGGTTGAGAACCACTTCCCTAAACCTAAATGTTGCGGTGGAAAATTTTTTCAGCCCTAACTTGACTTTTAAACTAATCTTAATATAGTTTTATATCTGATCAACACCTTTTTTCCTCAGCTCACTCATTCACACTAACCGTAACCCCAAATCTTAACCTTACCCATAAACTTTCCATTTGACCTTAATTCCTCAAGATATTATTTTGTTGAATAAGCAGGGCTAGACATGCCTAAGCCACCTGACCGTCACCCCATGTTAACTCGGAATTTAAAAAGCATATTTAGGGTTAAGTCATGGCAAAAATGTTCTCAATTCACCAGACTTTACTTCTCTTCCTTTATTTGTATACACAAACACAAATTATGGGTAGAGCCACTAAATCTGGATGCTTTATGTAAATGTAAGATGTCATCTTTGATTTTGGCCACTGGTTGTAAAAGTGGCACTATTTGGCTAAGAAGGGTCCCCGGAAATTGTGTAATATGTCATTTATTTGTGCCTATTGTCATCAAAACCACCAAATTTATCTATCTAAAGTGTAGATAAGACGGCAGTGATATTTTACATCCAGGCCAATATGGTAGGGTTATAACTTTCTTTTGTTAACTGCAAAAGTCACAGACTGCATCTTCAAGTAGCATCTGTCTGTGTCCTGCATTTTTAGTGTTTGTTTTTGATAATAAAGTGTGTGTGTTTCAGAGAGGTGTTCTTGGTGCCTAAAGAGATGCTGCTGGTTCCTAAGGTCTACTCGTCTATCCCCTTGTGTCTCCTCCACGTCATAGACAATGATACACTAGAGGAACTGCCCATGATCTTTCAGAGAGTGGAGCCCCACATTTACAAACCCAACCAGGTCTCTCAGAACCGTACATAGATCCTTCAAAATTAGTTGCATTCTGTTTGGATTCACAGTGTGAAAATTGTGGATTTTTAGTCTTATCACGTCAGTACAGCTCTCTGTTAAGTGAGTATGAATACTGTAGCTACTTTTTAGGACTACAAATCCTCACATGCATAGTAAAACAAAGACATTTCAACCTTGTCAGGATATTTTCACAGCCCCCATGAGAAATGTTTTTATTTTCAGTTATGGTTTAGGGTAGAAGTAGGTGTGTGTGTTTGAAAAGTAACCATCATGCTTCACACTCTCTTTGCTGCAGAATGGGTACACCTTTGTTGCAGAGGCACACACCCTTGACACACCCTTTGTGGGAGCCAAGTGGAAGATGCGTCTGATTGGCTCATGTGACCCACTTGCTAGTCTGGCACGTGAATCTCCGCTGAACAATTTCTTTGTGAAGGACTTCCGTGATTATTACATTCCTAGTTGCACAAATATTATCTGCAGGTAACATAAAAAAGAATGAAACACAAAACGTTAAAGGTACAATATGTAGTTTTCCAAAACAATAACAAAAGACGTACTTTGCATTAAAAAAGCAAACATCACTATACCTGTATTATATATATTTTTTAGTTGTGTACTTACATTATCCTAAATGTTTCCACCAACTTTCAAACCCAGAGAAATTTGTAATATAATTCGAAGACACGGGACGTTTCATTTTGTCTTCCTTCAATTGGGTCATATAACCTTTGACTGCTCTAGTTGCTCTAAGTTCCAGGGAACCGCCAAACATAACGTGAATCAAGTTATAATATTTTTAACAATACATTACTTTGTCAGGGAACATTTTTTCTGCCGGAGATGCTAGATTGAAAGGTTGTCATTGACGACGATAACAAAACTAATGATCCCACGGTGCTTCCCGACGTCATCCAAGTACATATTTTGTTGTTGTTTTGAATGAGAGACCCCTAGCGGCCAAAAACGACATATTGTATGTTTAAATTGGAACGTTCTTAATTAAGCTGGATTTTGTAATTTAATATTCCGGAATTCAGATATGAATGATTTGTGCAGATTGCATACTGTATAAAAATATTGTTTTTACTGGCCAGGCAGGTCAAAGCATCAGGACACCCCACTGGCTTTACATATAATAAACTCTATATAATTGTTTTGACAGGTATTCTGTGACAGTGACTGCTGACCATGTTGGTACGGTCCAGTTCCAGACATCTAACATGGGTGTTCACATCCACCTCTCCATACTGGACCATGAAAAAGAGGTTGCCAGTAACACTGGGAAAGGCCACGTGATCATTCCGGTTTTCTGGTTCCATCCTGACAATGGTGAGTCACATTGTTTCAAGGTGAGTCAGAAGACAAATAGTGCCTCTCAGCTGAGTCATTGTATTTAAAAAATTCCCTGTGTCACATGAAATCATGACTGGCAGAGTATGAATTGGCAATTTATTTAACCTCCGGTATACTTAACAATGCAAATCTAACAAGAACAAATTATTATTTGTTGTATAATGATGGCCTGGCATGAGGCACTATGCCTGTAGGATTGGGGACTGTTGTTTATCATATCAGGCAAGACAAAACACTGACCCAGGCTGCCCATAGCAGCATACCCAAGGAAACTGTTGCAGAATACCCAGGCTATATTTGTGACCCACCACCAATGTCTGGGCATATCACCAAAGTCAAATTTATTTTTTTACATTTTATGAAATGACAGATTCAGAGTGTTAAAATGCTTTGTCATGCACTGAAATACAAGGAACATTTGTAAAGGTATGACGCTTCATATGTTTACACACTTTGAATTGCAGTACTGATAAATCACTCCTCAAACATTAGCCGAAAAATCTCACCCCAGCAGAGGTCTTCTTTGTTCACACCCTTCTAAGCCTTAGCACCACCCGTCTTTTGCAGGTAACTGTCACCTGTCAAACTGTAACTGTCAAACAAAGACAACAAGGTGACAGCCCATTACTGTTTCCAGTACACCGCTTTTCCTTCCTTGGACCACTTTTGATAGGTACTGACCTATGCAGCCTGGGAACACCCCACAAGAGCTGCAGTTTTGGAGATGCTCTGATCCAGTCATCCAGCCGTCACAATTTGGCCCTCGTCAAAGTCGCTCAAATCCTTATGCTTGCCATTTTCCCTGCTTCTAGCACATCAACTATAAGGGCATAATGTTGGAAAAATGGACAAGCGTAAGGATGAGTGACTTTCAATCTACTGTATACCTGAAGTCCTGATCAATCTACTGTATACTGGCTGATTTCTTTTCCAGTATGGCCAAACAGATTTTGGGTAGCTAATGCTGTTAGCTAATGCATTTATTAATGTTTACAAACATAGCTACCATTTCTAATTGATACCCCAGCAACAGGAAAAGTTTGCTCTTTTCCTACTGGCTCAAATCATTCTTGTTGTGTTATGAAGTTTGTAATATAATTAATTTGTAAACCATTTGTACAGTCAAGTGTAGCATAATAAGCTAACTGGCTATATCCCGATGCTTCTACATCTATGTTGCTCACGAACCAAGAGATAATAAATGTTGTCACATTCAACACTCTAGGTAAGCTAATGTGCTTTGTCAGCTAGCAACATTACTTTAAGTACTTGTTTACAAAACATACCTTTTCTGGTAGATATCCACCTCCAATACATTTAACATAATTGTCATTGCATGTCTGTTTGTTTTTTTGTGATTTTCCCCCATTTTTCTCCCCTCCCATTTTCCTCTAATTCTGCCTTTGTTGGCATCTCCGAAACTCCCAGGATAGATCTGTGGGATGACATATGGTTCATCCTAACACATTTCACCAAACCGCCTATTCTTTTCGCACTACAAATCCAACACAGAAGCCTTTAGTCGGATCACACTTTGGATGATTAAATTCACCAACTATGTTTCCGCGATTGAACCCACAGATGCCCGATCTGGACACAGGGAGTTGCTGGAGAGCGATGTGGCAGCATAGATTATCTGACTTATCTAACACAAATCCCTGACACTGCTATGCCAATTTGTGCTGCCTCATGCAAGAGGCCTGGGGAAAGTCAGAGAACTCATTGTCGGACTTGAACCCATGAATATCATGACATGACTGTTGTGCAATGCAGCAACTTAGCCCACTATACCATGTGGACCCTTCATTGCATGTTTTTGTGTTGATGTCTTGTCTGGCTGATCCTATGATCATTAATAGGTAACTAGCTAGCTCAAGACGAAGTCATTGGACTGGGGAGTAAACCTGTATCATTTGTGTATGTACTTGAATAAACATAATTAAAATAAAAAATGATAATTGACAGAATATTGCTCTGTCTTTATGAATTGGAGCTACTGTAGGTCGGTGATAGCTAGCTGTCTATCGACTTCAGAGGATTTACAGTATTGACAGATAATATTGTTAAAGGTAGTAGCTAAATAGCTAGCTAGCATGTTGATGAATTTTGTGTAAATTCCAATAAAATTAAATTAAATTTGGTCCAGTACAGTATTTATCAGTGTTCTAAAATACTCTTGAGTTCCTCAGACTACTGAAGTTTCATTGTCCCAACATCGACAATGACAACTGTGGTGGTGGAGAGCTTGCTAAGAAGTGGCGGTAGCTTAGCATTCATTTCCAGGATCTGGGTACCCCTGTTCTCTGTTTTCCTGATAGAATCCCTCCATATCATGGAGAAGCCCACAACTAAAACAACTGGACTGTTGAGAGGTAGAGATTTTTTTAAAAGACTCTCCCCTGTTATCTAGCTCCTAGAAAGCTGTCAGGGGCTAGCAGCAATGACTGCAGCCTTGCTGATATGGTTGGCTGTCCCAGAATCCTGGCCGGGGTGGTGGGTGCTTCCAGGTCTTTCAGGACCCGGATGATGCTACCCAGTTGTAATGCCCACATAGACATGGTATCTTGCCTCCCTGAATACTTTACTACCCAGACGGCAATCCAGGGCTCAGGAGGTAGTGCCGAGGGAGTGGAGCAGACCTAGTGCTTGAGTTTAGTTCCCAGCCTGGGCCAGGGATCCTCCAGGGAGACCCAAGGAAGCCTCAATGTTACCGGCTACAAATGTTCCGGTCTGGAACCAGGGAAAAGTGATGTCATTCTCCCCAACTCTGGAGACTACCATGATCTTGGGCAGGACAGTCGCTTTCCACGCCAGCTCAGTACCCTTCTGGCTTAGGGGTTGGAAGGAATCTCATCGAGCGGTGTTTGGAGTCATGGCAAATCTAGTCCACTACGGAATAGACACAGCTCTATTTGAACCCCGGAGTCCTGCAGCTTATTTAAATAGAATGGAGGCTAGTAAAACAGAGGTGTCAAAATTAAAGAACAACAATGAAGATTATAACAAAGATTAAAAACAAAACAATTAAGTTTGAGTCTTCGTTAAATGTTTTTTTACTATAAAAAACTGGTAGAATCCCAGGTCAGTAGAACTCAGTTCACCAGTAATTATATTTTTGTAATAAAATATTAATATAATAGTTATTGATGTAAATAAAAAAATTTAATAAAATAAATAAAAATGCCAAACAGAAAGCTCTGTTGCAGCGTATGGTCTCAGGCAAAAAGTGGAAGTGGTTTGTGGTGCAGTATGCTTTACTGGTGAAGGAATCTGCAGAGAGGAAAGATGAGTTAAAAAGGTGGGCAACAAGTTTCTATGGATTTGAAAAAAAAATATGATGTCAATGAGTGGATAGAGAGGAAGAAAAGGCAGCAAGTAGGGGTGAAAGAAGGATAGCTCATTCGCTGTTTGATTTTCCTTCACTGTCGTTCAGTTGCCTGCAGCTGTCTTCTGTGAGCGTTAAGTGAGTCACTTTGCCATGGAGCACAAGAGGAGTACTGGGAACAAAGGAGACATTAAGGGGTCATAGAATGTGAAAAGAAAGACATTACTGAAGAGGTGAAATCAAAAGACAAAAGGGGGAGGGATTAGTAGATGTGGGGAGGGACAGATGCAGATAGAAGTGATAGTGTAAAATAGTAGAGAGCATTAGGGCTAGAGATCTACAGTTGCAACTGTGCATGATCATCTGAGTAGACATTTTAGTCATTTACAGTCGTGTGCAAAAGTTTCCATGATTTTCATTCATAAATAATTGGGTGTTTGGATCAGCAATTTCATTTTGATCTAGCAAATAACTGAAAGACACAGTATTATTTCAGTAGTGAATTGAGGTTTATTGGATAAACAGATAATGTGCAATATGCATCAAAATGAAATTAGACAGTTGCATAAATTTGGTCAAACCAACAGAAATATCACATCAGTATTTAGTTGAGCCTCCTTTAGCAGAAATAGCAGCCTCTAGATGCTTCCTATAGCCTGTAATGAGTGTCTGGATTCTGGATGAAGGTGTTTTGGACCATTCCTCCATGAAAAACATCTCCAGTTGAGTTAGGTTTAATGGTTGCCGAGCATGGACAGCCAATCATTCAATTATTCAGTGCACTTTGCACAAGCATAAGCTATACAGGAGAGTGATGTGGAAGAATACTTTTCTGCACACACGCCACAAACAGAGTCGCTTAAGTTATGCAAACGCACATTTGGACAAGCCAGCTTCATTTTGGAAGAAGGTGCTGTGGACTGATGAAACAAAGATGGAGTTATTTGGTCATGACAAGGGGCATTATGCATGGCGGCAAAAGAACACAGCATTCCAAGACAAGTTCTTGCTACCCACAGTAGGTTTTGGTGGAGGTTCCATCATGCTGTGGGGCTGAGTTGCTAGTGCCGGTACTGGGAATTTGTTAAAGTTGAGGATTGCATGTATTCCACTCAATATCAGCAGATACTTGAGAATAATGTAGAGGAATCAGTCACAAATTTGAAGTTATTTAAAAAAAAACATTGACCCAAAACACTGCTCAAAATCTACTCTGGCATTTATGCAGAGGAACAAGTACAATGTTCTGGAATGGCCATCCCAGTCCCCAGACCTCAATATCATTGAAAATCAGTGGGGTGATTGGCGTAGCCTTATTGGGACATGAGGGCCATCCACCAACCATCCACTACTCCATCCATCTGGACCATCCAGGGTTGCACGACACTCATCAGTAAACAAGACTGTTTGAAAATTAGTCTTCATGTATTTCTTGGCCCATTGCAACTGTTTCTGCATGTGAGCATTGGTTAGGGGTGGCCTAATAGTAGGTTTATGCACAACTGCAAGCCTCTGGAGGATCCTACACTTTGAGGTTGCAGGATTCCAGAGGCACCAGCAGCTTCAAATACCTGTTTGCTTCTTTGTAATGGCATTTTAGCAGCTGCTCTCTTAGTCCGATGAATTTATCTGGCAGTAACCTTCCTCATTGTGCTTTTGCACTAACCCCTCTATGCTCTGAATCAGCCACAAATCTCTTCAAAGTACGATGATCACACTTAAGTTCGTGAAATATCTAATGTTTTTGTACCTTGTCCAAGGCATTGCACTATTTGACCCTTTTCCGCAGCAGAGAGATCCTTTTTCATTCCCATATTGCTTAAAACCTGTGGCTTGCTTAATAATGTGGAACATCCTTCTTAAGTAGTTTTTCTTTAATTGGGCTCACCTGGCACACTAATTATCCCAGGTTTCTGAGATGGATTTCAGTGATCTAAAGAGCCAGGATACACAATACCATCCATGAGTTTAATTGAAAGACTAAACTTTAAAGTTTATGACACTTAATTCCAATTTTCATAATAATTTGTAATGCACTGTAGTTGTGAACCAGGCTTTGTTGTTGTTTTTGGTCACCATGATCCATGTAAGAACACAGCTTTCCTCACAGAAACTGATGTAAGACATCACAGTGTCTGTATATTCATCCAGACTGTTCTTGGCAGACCTGTGGGACATTAATCAGTGCAGTCCAGACATGCACGCAGAGCCTCTGTTGCTTCACTGCTCCAGATCTTTGACCGTTGCACAATAGGCTTTGCTCGTTTTAGTTTTTGCCTTTATGTGGGTATCAGGTGGACCATGACATTAACAGAGAGACACAATGCAGCATGGGGCATGGCAGGATCTGCATTGTTAATTGTAGTTTAACATTGATCCAAGGTATTTTCCTCTCTGGTTGGGATATTAATAAATTGTTTATATTTTGGGAGTTTGTTGCTTAGATCATTGGTTTTCAACCCGTTTGCCGCGGCACACTTGTGTGCCGTGAGGACTCCCCAAGTGTGTTGTGAGATTTCTCCTAATCTGATGTGTTATTTTTAGGAGGCAATTTATGCAGCGCGTTATTCATAACACTCTTCGCTTTCCCGTGAGGATTTCCCAAGCTGATGTGCTGGAGACAAACGGTCTCACATCACACGCCTCTGATCTGATTGGACAGTGAAGCAATTATGGTCGCACCTGCAGTTGACAAGCACACACATCTATGCTCTGAAAACCGTGTGTCTGTACCCAAATGTCAAGCAACATCCCTTATAAAACAAAGCTACTTTCTGTCACAGATTCGCACATGTTATAAATAGTCTAGTAGAGTATATGTCCAGAAACGTAAATATATATATTTTGTTTTTATTGCAAACTAAATTGTTCAGCAGCCCTACATACACAACTGTTCAGTAAGTATAGTTTGAATGGCCCATGAGGAATAGACGAGGGATTGCATGAAGGTAGGAGGTTTTCAATATGTGTGGTCAATGAAATGCTCTGCTATATTTCAATCAAACATATATCTTTTGTTGTTTATTGAATTATGTTTGGTGCACTTGGTAGCAAGTGAGAAATACAGAAAGTGAAAGATTATCATTGCCTGTGCGCCTGCTTTACTATAGTCCTGATTCATATGATCCATGTTTATTAGTATATAATATAATGTTTTTTGGTCTGTCAAGATTGCATAACCACGCGTAGCGGTCTGCCACGATGAAAGGTTTTAAGAAACCCAGACTAACTATAGCAGATTGCGCGTGGATCTCCAGTATGTACACCCATAAAGATCGGGCTGAGCCCAGAAGTGTGTGTGTGCATTCTTGTGTGTAACAGAGCAAGTAAACAGAGTGGAGTGTGTAAACCTGGACTCTGGTTGATGTTTGTGTCTTTTTGTGAGTGAAGTTGAATGTGCTGTATGTTAGATACAGTGTGGCAAAAAAGTATTTAATCAGTCACCAATTGTGCAAGTTCTCCTACTTAAAAAGATGAGGGAGGCCTGTAATTTTCGTCATAGGTACACTTCAATTATGAGAGACAAAATGAGGAAAGAAAATCCTGAAAATCACATTGTAGGATTTTTAATAAATTTATTGGTAAATTATGGTGAAAAATAAGTATTTGGTCAACTACAAAAAAGCTAGATTTTTGTCTCTCACAGTCCTGTAACTTCTTCTTTAAGATGCTCCTCTGTCCTCCACTCGTTACCTGTATTAATGGCACCTGTTTGAACTTGTTATCAGTATAAAAGACACCTGTCAACAACCTCAAACAGTCACAATCCAAACTCCATTATGGCCAAGACCAAAGAGCTCTCAATGGACACCAGAAACAAAATTGTAGACCTGCACCAAGCTGGGAAGACTGAATCTGCAATAGGTAAGCAGCTTGGTGTGAAGAAATCAACTGTGGGAGCATTTATAAGAAAATGGTAGACATACAAGACCACTGATAATCTCCCTCGACCCGGGGCTCCACGCAAGATCTCACCCCATGGGGTCAAAATGATCACAAGAATGCTGAGCAAAAATCCCAGAACCACACAGGGGGACCTAGTGAATCACCTGCAGAGAGCTGGGACCAAAGTAACAAAGGATACCATCAGTAACACACTACGCCGCTAGGGACTCAAATCCTGCAGTGTCAGACATGTCCCCCTGCTTAAGCCAGTACATGTCCAGGCCCATCTGAGGTTTGCTAGAGAGCATTTGGAGGATCCAGACGAGGATTGGGAGAATGTCAAATGGTCAGATTAAACCAAAATGAAACTTTTTGGTAAAAACTCAACTTGTCGTGTTTGGAGGAGAAAGAATGCTGAGTTGCATCCAAAGAACACCATACCTACTGTAAAGCATGGGGGTGGAAACATCATGCTTCGGGCCTGTTTTTCTGCAAAGGGACCAGGAAGACTGATCCGTGTAAAGGAAAGAATGAATGGGGCCATGTATCGTGAGATTTGGAGTGAAAACCTCCTTCCATCAGCAAGGGCATTGAAGATGAAACGTGACTGGGTCATACAGCATGACAATGATCCCAAAAGCATTTCAAGGTCCTGGAGTGGCCTAGCCAGTCCCCAAATCTCAACCCCATTGAAAATCTTTGGAGGGAGTTGAATGTCTGTGTTGCCCAGCGACAGCCCCAAAACATCACTGCTCTAGAGGAGATTTGCATGGAGGAATGGGCCAAAATACCAGCCACAGTGTGTGAAATCCTTCTGAAGACTTACAGAAAATGTTTGACCTCTCTCATCTTTTTAAGTGGGACAACTTGCACAATTGGTGGCTGACTAAATACTTGTTTGCCCCAATGTAGGAAGTATGGTTTGCCAGTCAGGGATCTAATGTTAGGAATACTATTGTACAGTATATAGCCTATTGTTTCAAATAACTTACGCTAGACATATTTGTTACATGAAACTGGTGAAATTAACTGATTTTGAAAGTTTTTTGTTGTGCCTTTTTACTTTGATATGTTTAAAAAATAATTTGGTCGTTTTTGGAACTAAATGCTCAATATATGGTTGTCTGCACTATTTGTATTAAGAGACTACTTACTATTTTCTCCAGCCCAATTAAGTAAGTTAAGCGTAGAACGTGGTGGTGTGCCGCAACATTTTTGGTAGCACCCTAATGTGCTGTGTCATGAAAAAGGTTGGGAACCACTGGCTTAGATTACCTTTGTTAAAGCCGCCCCAAAATGATAACTAAGGATTCCCGGGTATGACCGCTCCACTCCAAGTATCTGGTCGACTACCGGCTTTAGAAGGGCCTGCAGTTAATAAAAAATTATTTCAGGTCAGAAGAACAGTACTGTAGGATAATTGACATGTAATTTCCCCAGCTGTTGTTGATGTAGAAACATATTCCTCCTCCTTTCTTTTTGCATCGAAAATGTTGCTGAAATAGTATCGGCATGTAAACGCAGTCATGTCCATGAGTAGCGTTAGAAACGGGCATGCATTTGCTCTCAACCTAGCGACCTCTCCACTCTAGGTGGAAGAACTCTCTGAGCGCAACGTTCGGAGAGCAGCTTTCCACTGCGTTCAAAGTTGAAATATTTCCTACTTTGACCCCTGCCGATGCTGACCTCCCAAAGTGCTACCAATGGCACTGCAGTATGTGTTGTCGTGTTCATAAAAATTAGAAGGAGAAAGTAATTTTATGTTTGTCAAAGTAGCCTGAATTACAATTTAACAATGAAACCGTATGAGGATATGGGTAAGAAGTAATTTGCATGAAATAATTTCAGTTAGAAAAGCAACTACTAGCCTGCTTGCTAGCTACAGTGCTATAGCTGTGGAGAGCAAGGTGTTGAATGCTGGTCGTGGACAAGGCCATTAACCAATCCTAATAAACACAAACAGTGCTAAATTTCTCATGCATTCAGATGAAAAGTTGAATGCACTCAAGAACTTACAAACATTGTCATTACCTGACAGATATTCATGGTGAAAAGCAAATGCAAATAATGTGTCTAATAAATTAATAAATGTCTAGATTTTTGTGTTTTTTATATTTTGTTCATGGTGTGGCTGCAGTATTTTTTTCCGTCAGCATTAGGTACAGAAAACTTTTGTTGAGTAACCACACACGGACTGGCTTAACCCATGTGGTTTTGCATACCATTGTTGGTTCTAGCTGCAGTCTTTTCTTTTGCAGGTTTATCCATATTTCCTTTATATGTCGAACTGACCAAACCACAGAAATTATGCTACTTTGCAGGCATTGCCGCATTTACGCTATAGGCCTACTGTGATTGGATGAATATATGTGACAAGGGAGGTCCTGTATGGGACAAACCAATTCAGCCCAAAATACGGGACGTCCTGGCTAATACCAGACAGTTGGCAACCCTAGTATATGTGTATAATTGGCATGAATTTAATAAACCATCAATATATTAGTATCTACACTTCATGAATTCGTCATCACACCTGTTGTGTTTGAAGTCCCTGATAAATCAAGGTGGTTGTCAGACAGATATATCAAGAGGTTTAAAGTGTTGCTCTCCTTTGCGAGACAAACTTTGAAGCACCTTTTACAAACTGGCACTGCGAGTTGGCCGTTATCATTAGGCTTGTAAGGGACTGTTCTTTATTTATTTAACGGGCTACCGGAGGAGTTTTGGGATGTTTAGTCAAAATAGACCTGACCCTCCCTTCGCCAGCAATATATTTTTCTATGACCCTCCAAAATGATTGGGAAAAGAGGCATGACCCTCCCCAACAGTTTATTGATGCCTTCTGTACTAGTTTGCCCTTGGCAACGATGTACAGATAGCCACTGTTTTTTACAATCATGACTTAATCTTTGCTTTCTCATCTTACACATCACACTCCTCCAAGATGGTAGCCATTTCAGTAGATTTACTCACTAATATTGTTGTGGAAACACAATAAGCACACCTGCCAACCTTGAGAAATGTTTATGAGTACCACTTCAGCACGGACACAGCGCTTCACAGCGGTGCACAGCATTTGGTAAGTGGGCATTCCACCATCTCAATAAGCCCACAAAAAACAACATATGCACACTTATAAAATGACTTATATAAATTACTTCTATATTAAATGATACAGTGACTACTCTATTAGGGCCCTTTCCCATTGCTTGTATTCAACAAACAAAATATTGCAATCTCTTGTCTGAGAGTCTTATGAAATCCTAAAACTGACTATACTCAGTGGCAATTAGAATAAAAAACATACCATTAGGGTCCACTATTATTAATACTACTAGAGGGTAGGGCACTCCAATTATAACATTTTCAATTATTGGAATAGATGCTGTGGAGATCTTTAGTTAATGTAGTTTTTTCCCCATGACATCTGCAATCTAAACAAAAGGGCTGGGTTTACATTATAGTCAATCCTGAAATTATATTTTTATTAAATAGTAAGTCTGCCTCCTCATCCAACATCACCAGCACCTCCTTCTATCAGCTAAGGCTTGCTGCACTAACGTGAAACAATGGTGTACATAACATGCTCTCACATTAACCACACAAGTGTGCAAGCACTATATAGGACTATGCATTTAACAAATATAGCTATCTGTGTCTTTTTAATGAGCAAGGTCTCTACAGCTAGTTGACTAAAAGCTGGGAAGTTAGTTAGCTGCACAAGTGCTATGTAGTTAACCTACCTGCATTATTAACATAAGTTACTGTAGCTTGCTACCTAGCTACTTTGTTAAGATGTCAGCAGAAAAGCTAGCAAACTATGATCATGTTGGTAAGAGTGTGCTTGAGTAGCCCCTTTTCAAACATGTATTGGCAAACAGTTTGGTCAATTTCCCTACCAGTTTACTAACGCATCAGTGGTGGGTCATTGTCAACGAACAAGGTGGAGCTGCCATGAGTGAAACCAGCAGCTGTATCACGATTACTAGATAGAGACCCATCACCCACGGGAGAAGCAGGTGTATGAGTTTTTTTTTCCTTCGCACAAATCCTGTAAATGGCTCAGCACTAGTAATAATAGCGTTAACAGTGAATTAAAAAAACACTGGTAAATACCATTTTTGCATAGTTATGAGTAGTATTTCATACCAGCGTACTTTCACTTGAAATTGCGTAAATGGTTCGCAAAATGTGTGCAGGTTAGCAGGTATGAATAAGCATGGAAACTAAATGCACACTTCCTGCATTACAGCATTACTTCAAATAGTAAGTTACTCCATTAGTAAACTAGTATTCACATGAAATAAAACAATTAAACATTGAGACCATTCAACAAAGCACACTGGGTAATAACCATGGCCAGGCACAGAAATTTTGGGGAGCAGGAGCTCAAGTAAAAATAAGGGCACCCTACACGTGCACGCATAGATGCATGCATAGACACACACACACACACACACACACACACACA
>JACXGM010008570.1:17066-28847 GCA_016801145.1 Umbra pygmaea | reverse complement strand
GCGGTGGTAATTATAACTTAATGTTAATATATTGGAATTTTAAGATTAGGATTTTTAATATTTTTATTTTGTTGAATTGCACGTTAATGTCTGGATTTCGCGATTCATCCGTGTTCTTCCCAATGTGTTAATCATACTGTAGGACCCGCTTGACCTACACAACTGCTCAGTTCAGTACACTGCCCCATGTGGCTGTGAAGGTGTACTATAACATTTGAATCATGAAAGAACCATGACAAAATAATTATGAAAACATATTTGCCGACCCAATTTTAATCTTCCGCGACCCACCGGTGGGTCGGGACCCATACTTTGAAAAACACTGATTTAAACGATGCCCAATTGGCACTAAGGGGCCTAAAGTGTGCCAAGAAAACATCCCCCAAACAATTACACCACCACCACCAGCCTGCACAGTGGTAACAAGGCATGATGGATCCATGTTCTCATTCTGTTTACGCCCAATTCTGACTCTACCATCTGAATGTCTCAACAGAAATCAAGACTCATCAGACCTGTGCTCTTGCAAATTGTAGCCTCTTTTTCTTATTTGTAGTGGAGATGAGTGGTACCCAGTGGGGTCTTCTGCTGTTGTAGCCCATCCACCTCAAGGTTATGCGTGTTGTGGCTTCACAAATGCTTTGCTGCATACCTCGGTTGTAACGAGTGGTTATTTCAGCAAAGCTGCCCTTCTATCAGCTTGAAGCAGTCGGCCCATTCTCCACTGACCTCTAGCATCAACAAGGCATTTTAGCATCAACAAGGCATCCGGCCCGTCTAGCACCAACAACCATGCCACGCTCAAAATTGCTTAAATCACCTTTCTTTCCCATTCTGACATTCAGTTTGGAGTTCAGGAGATTGTCTTGACCAGGACCACACCCCTAAATGCATTGAAGCAACTGCCATGTGATTGGTTGAGTAGATCATTGCATTAAGGAGAAATTTAACATGTGTACCTAATAATTTTTTAGGTGAGTGTATATACCATTTGGCATGTTGCCCCGTTTTGTCAATAGTTGCCCTGGATGCTTACGCTCTAGCAAAAATAATAAAAAAATTGACATTTTGATGTCCACACTATCATCGATGGCTGCCCAACATATTCAACAGACTATTGTGTCGTCATAGCGCCAATCCTTGATGAAGTTGTTTATAATTAGCATTTTCTTACCCGATCTACTTTGTCAGGAGTGGTCCAAGGCTCAAATGGGTTCATCGCAAAGAAACTTGCAACCAGACTGAAAGTAGAAACAAGAATTTATGACACCGCATCTGATAGGATTGCAGTGGACTTTCTGGAATTGTATTTGAAGTAAATTAGAAAATAAATTGTTTACTAAACAAACCAGCAGGAAGTGCATACTTACTGATAAAGAGGACGTGGTAGTGGGTAGGGAACAAATGGCCTGTGTGCCACAGCATACACATACTCCACCAGGTCGTGAAGGAGATAACGGTCAGGACTGTGATGTGGAAAAAACAAAACAACCCCCAGCAAAAAGCCGAGATGAGTACAGGATACAAACAAGATACAAACCCATGACCTGCATTGAGCAAGAGCTAAACCTAAAAGAAAGCTTGTTTTCCAGTTGTTTTTTTAGGATAATGAACAGAACGTTTTCAAAGCACCTTGGACCTTGTCAGTGTGGAAACTCGGTTGATCGAACAAACAGATGTAATCATCATCTTGGCGGGAGATGGATGAAATCAAAAACATTCCATTGTCCCACCCCCATTGAAAGCTCAACCCAGGAGCCCTTCACATATTTCTTCCTCACTGTATTCCAGCTCAAATGTATGTTTGGATACTACCAATCAATAATACTTGATCAAGTTCAAATTGTCCAGCTCTTCAGGTATTTCCTCACTTGCACTCGCCATTGATGAAAGAAATCCTGCTCTAACTCTTCATATATAGCTATGTATCTATATAATGGAAGAATGCAATGCGTAGTATTCCCACACAAAGTACACAGTTTAATTATCCAATCAACACGATTTAGGGGTGTGACGAGACAGATAAGGAAGTCGACTGAGCAAAATCCCTAGAGTCTAGCTGTAGTTTAAAAAAATATTCCAGTGATGTCACTGGCATAGAAAAAGCAAACTTACGATGGCAGGCTTGGGAACGTCACAATGCACTAAAGGTGTTTTAAGTGACTATAATATCGGTTACATGACCTGGGAAATGAATTTGAGGTGTGTGAAGAACACAATGTCCCGTTAAGAAGCTACTGAAGTGTGAATTCTGAAACCTGAATTTGTTTGACAACTGAGATGACAGAAAAGGTAAACTTGAAACTATTAGTGATGGGGATTCCGAATCACTAAAGTGAACTGAATCATTCAGTACAGTTCATTTTAAAGATTTGAATCCTTCGAATCACTGATTCGGTTAATAAATCTTTTTGTCAAACTGCTTAATTTTGTGCCCATGATGTGACCTTATATTAACTGTGAAAGCAGTGCACTCGTTTAATTTTTCAAGCTATGAACACAAAAATGTAAATGTCTGTAGAGATTTGCTGTTGATCCTCCACGGGTTGACTAATTTATTTTGCAAGTAGTGCACTTGGCAATATTTAGATTTATTTTGGTGAAAACGGTCAAAATATTTCTCCTTTGTCACCGTTCACTCATCTTGACGTTTTCAACTGGCTGCATGTATGCATGCACGCACTTCTGTCTCGCGTGGCGTTAATATAGACTTACGTAATACAGGAACATATTTTTATAATTAAGGGTGTGAAGAACAGCCAATAACATTGCTGTGTAGAGACAGTTTGCGCAATATCGTAACACAATACTTTGTATTTATAGGCCTTTCAAATCCGCGACAATAAAGCCTTTATGACAAAGATAATGAAGACGAGTTCGATTTCTGCTGCAGTGTGTGTATTATGATAAGTGTGGGCATCTATTTATTCAGGGCATGGTGATGACATCTACTAAGTTCTAAAAGTTTTTGATTCGGACACCCGTAGGCTACATCTGCATAATTTTCTCTTGCAGAAGTGATTCATTAATTGAACGAATCTTTTGAAGCAGTGATTCAGTACACCCAGTTCACTAAAAAGATTCGTTCAAAAAGAACGAATCGTTCGTGATTCGTACATCACTAGAAACTATGCAACTGATATTTAACATTTAATATGTAGAGGTGGACATTTACTTGAGTAAAAGTACTTTTCTGAGTACCTGAGTTCACAAGCTTTGGGAAGTCTTTACTTAAGACCAAAAATATCAGGGAAAGGGAGTTCATATCTTACCAGCGCCCATGGTTGATATTTTCTTTACTCTTTTTATTTGTTTTATAAGTCACTGTTAAGATATGAACTCCCTTTTCCTGATCATTTTCGTCTTAAGTAAAGACTTCCCAAAGCTTGTGAACTCAGGTACTCAGAAAATTACTTTTACTCAAGTAAATGTCCACCTCTGATAATGTGTTATGTGAAACGAAAATAGACTTCACATGTTTTATTTTTTAGGGGTGACCAAGCATTCCCTTTCCATGCAAATATCGTTATCTCATAAACTTCTTACACATTAGTGTGAACAAAGCCATATAACCTATTGACATAGCACTTGAGTGAGAGAGCTGCCTGAGACAGTCAAAAACATACTTCAAGTGATTTAGGATAGGAGACAAATATAGAATTACTAGATATCCAGCCTACTGAGTCCTTACCCAACTAGGGCATACGTCCTGCCATTAGCATCAGGGTCTTTGATGGCATTGACGATTGCCTTGGCCACATCCACCACCTGAGAAGAGAAAGAATTAACGTTTGTTTTGGAACTTTAAGATAATAATTTCCTGTATCATCAACCAATAGACATGATTCACAATGCAGCAAAAAGGTAATGCTTTATTTGAACACAATTAGAGAGAAATTTTTGTACTGATCAGTAGGACTGTCATACACTGCTCAAAAAAAAAAAGGGACACAATGTATCTCCAAGTCAATCCAAATCACACTGTCCACTCAGGAAGCAATACTGATTTACAATCAATTTGACATGCTGTTGTGCAAATGAACAGACAACAGGTGGAAATTATAGGCAATTAGCATGTGAAAAGAGTGGTTCTGCAGGTGGTGACCACAGACCACTTCTCAGCTCCTATGCTTCCTGGCTGATGTTTTGGTCACTTTTGAATGCTGGCGGTGCTTTCACTCTAGTGGTAGCATGAGTCTACAACCCACACAAGTGGCTCAGGTAGTGGAGCTCATCCAGGATGGCACATCAATGCGAGCTGTGGGAAGAAGGTTTGCTGTGTCAGTCAGCGTAGTGTGCAGAGCATGGAGGCACTACCAGGATCATCAGGAGATGTGGAGGAGGCCATAGGAGGGCAACAACCCAGCAGCAGAGCCCTGCAAAATGACCTCCAGCAGGCCACAAATGTGCATGTGTCCACTCAAACGGTCAGATACAGACTCCATGATTGTGGTATGAGGGCCCGACAACCACAGGTGGGGGTTGTGCTTACAGCCCAACACCGTGCAGGACGTTTGGCATTTGCCAAAGAACACCAAGATTGGCAAATTTGCCACTGGCGCCCTGTGCTCTTCACAGATGAAAGCAGGTTCACACTGTGCACGTGACAGACGCGCAAGAGGAGAACGTTCTGCTGCCTGCAACATCCTCCAGCATGACCAGTTTAACGGTGGGTCAGTAATAGTGTGCGGTGGCATTTCTTTGGGGGGCCGCACAGCCCTCCATGTGCTCGCCAGAGGTAGCCTGACTGCAATTAGGTACCGAGATGAGATCCTCAGACCCCTTGTGAGACCATATGCTGGTGCGGTTGGCCCTGGGTTCCTACTAATCCAAAACAGTGCTTGACCTCATGTGGCTGGAATGTGTCAGCAGTTCCTGCAAGAGGAAGGCATTGATGATATGGACTGGCCCGCCGTTCCTCAGACCTGAATCCGATTGAGCACATCTGGAACATCATGTCTCGCTCCATCCACCAACGCCACATTGCACCATAGACTGTCCAAGAGTTGGCGGATGCTTTAGTCCAGGTCTGGGAGGACATCCCTCAGGAGACCATCCACCACCTTATCAGGAGCATGCTCAGGCGTTGTAGGGAGGTCATACAGGCACGTGGAGGCCACACACACTACTGAGCCTCATTTTGACTTGTTTTAAGGATGACATACAAGTTGGATCAGCCTGTAGTGTGGGTTTTCCACTTTGATTTTGAGTGTGACTCCATATCCAGACCTCCATGGGTTGATAAAAATTATCAATGGAAATCAAATTTGTGTGATTTTGTGGTCAGCACATTCAACAATGTAAAGATGAATGTATTTCATACGATTAGTTCATTCATTCAGATCTAGGATGTGTTATCTTAGTGTTCCCTTTATTTTTTTGAGCAGTGTATTAATGTGAAGTTTGAACGTGTGACTGGCCTTCACTGTTAAATTTAAAAAAAATTGTCTAGGGCAGAGGTATACAAATCCAACCCTATGCGGGCCAGAGCCTTATCATTAATTGCACAGACATGGTGTATCCAGGCTAAATATTTAAAAAGATTTAGTGGAACTGGCTTCGAGAGTCAGAGTTGAATAGGGCTGGTCTAGGGCAGTGAATCACAAACCCCTCCTGGGGACCCCCTGCCATTCCATATATTAGGTGTATCCCAGAGTTAGCACACCTGAATCCACTTAACTAATCATCAACCCCTTAAGCGTGCGGCATACTAGACGTTCCCAACCTGGCGCACACCAAAGTGACGTCATGGGAGCGCCATAACTATTTATACTTGTGTGTGTGTGTGTGGTGCTCGCAACACTAGTTGCAGTCTTCTCCTGAACAGAGGTGTCGCAACTGAGGAAAGGCTACAGACTTTGATATTTCTTCAGGCTAGAAAAAGAAAAAGACAAACGATGGCAGAACTGGCAGCAGCATTGACGTTAATAACAACAGTGGCTAAGATTATCTTAACTGTGTTGAAATGAACCATTTACAGATTTATTATGAACCAGTAACTGTGTTATTATGAATCGTTTACTGTGCCCTCGAACTCGTCCATGCTTCCTGTTTCCACTTTGGCACGCTTTGCTGAAAATAAAGACTGGTGTGCGCCCTTGCCTCGTGCATGCCAACTACCCACGCGCCAGCAAAGTCCACAGCATTTTGACATCAACTTGGCGCGTGCCAGGTCAGGTACATTGAGTATACCATAGGCATTACCTGCTTGAGTCTGGTGCAGTAGTTTAGGGCCACAACCAAACTAAGACTGCTGGGGGTCCCGAGAAAATGTTTGAGAACCACTGGTCTAGGGTATCCAGTCATTTAGGAGAACAAGAGCTTCAGGCAGATGCCATAGCTCTTAAGTCTTGTATAGGTAATTGTCTGGTCCATCAGTAATGATGGTTGTGAAATAATTGGATACTGTTTATATACTTAGCTGTGAGTGTGATGATGCTGACTTGGTGGGGACTTTCCTATTAACCTTTGAGCTTTCACTCAGTGGTTGTTTTTATCTGAACTGGTAAATCTAATTCACAAATGTTTCAATGGAAATGTAGCTGTATTGCAGCACTACACATATTTCATATTGATGATAACGACAGTCTACTTCCTCGTGTGGAGACCAGCTTATAAAGCTGTACAACCGTATTTATTGCTATTTAAAAAAAGAAAAGGGATTTAAATGGGATAATGCCCCCCTGCAATATGAGGTCATTTGTTGCACACAAAAACACTGCCTAAAATACATACTCATTATCAAAGACGGAGCCACGCGGGACTATTATTAAAAAACACTGTAGAATCACAACTCTATTTTCCTCAGCAATTCTCCACTAGACTTCAAATGTTGAAATACAAAATCTCTTTTCTCCTTGTTATTTTCATGTAGCCTAATATTTGTAAAATTATAGGTGCATTAAAATCAAGGAAAAGCACACATTAAAGTACAAATGCTGCAAGTTATTAGGCTAGTCACTGCATACTGTAGAGTTGCACGAATTAATAATACACCTTCAGGAAGGAAAGACAAATGTTGGTAGTTTGCAACACTTCTGGGTGAACAAATTAGTGGAAGTTCTGACAAACTAACGTTAAAAAATATAACTTAAAGGAAATACGATGTAGTCTATATTTTGTTGAATAGATTACAGTGATAGTACAGCAATAATTGTGTACCGATTATAATAAAACAATCAAATACCTTAACAGAATATTATATGATTAGGTCATTATCCCTGTTTGGAGAAAGTCACTTCAAACAGACATTCTCATCTTAAACAAAACGTCTGCAATGCTTAGTGTAAATGCAAACACAAACATGTGGCTATTGAAATCGCTTTCACAAACGTCTTTCTCTCATTTTAGCTAATTAGAGTAGATGTAAACTATTGACATTTGTAATACATTTTACACATTGACCTGCAATGTAAATTATTTTCTTCTGGATATGTAGGAACTTTTACTTTTCTATATTTGAATTGGTTGATCGACATCTAACAAAAAGCAGATTTTAGCTTGATAGATGTGACATTTGGCAATTAAAAGTACTTGTATCAGTACTCATATCGGCAAGTACCCGAAATGAAATACTCTGTGCTTGCACTCGTTCGATAGAAAGTGGTATCGACCCATCCCTAATTTAACACACACACACTTTTTCAACCCCCATTGCAGATCTGGTTTATAGTCAAATATATACTTTCAGCTGTTTGCAGAGAAAAAATCAAACAAATGCAATTAGAATTTCTCAACAAAACAATACATCAAGTAGTTTCCCCAAATCCAACAAAAAATGCAACTCAGAACGACTTCAACAGACTCAAAATCATTCAACCCCTTGAATAGAATCCCTCACAATAGTACAAACAAGGAAAACAGGATTTGAAAAAGACGAATGGGCTAAAAAGAGGAATGGGCTAAAATTCCTCAGGAACGCTGCCAGAGACTGGTGTCAGACTATGCATCTAGTTTGCAGCAGGTCATAATTTTATAGCGGCTGAATGTGGAAAGGCCAGCAGCTACTGTACTGTACGTTGAGTCGGATTTGATTAGTTTGTCTTGTTTGTCAATTTTACTTGTATGTATTTGCTTCTGATAATTTCTTCCAAACAGTACTGTAAAGCATCAAACTACATTAAAAACAATGTGACATTTCTTGAAAAAAATAAATGTTTCAATATTTAAATTATTCGATTGTAAGAGAGATCAGTCAAGTCTTGGTTGAACAAAGAAATTCTTAGTCAAGGACAGCCCGAGTAGACAGTGCTTACTGTTTACATGTACAGACTATACAGTCACTGGTCACTTCATTAGGTACACCTTGCTGGTACCGGTTTGGACCCCCTTTTGCCTTCAGAATTGCCTTCATTATTGGTAGCATACAAGATGCTGGAAACATTCCTCTGAGATTTTGGTCAATACTGACATAACTGCATCATGATGTTGCTGCATATTTGACAGATGCTTATCAATGATAATAAACCTTCTGTTCCACCACACCCCAAAAATTCTTGATTAGATTGAGATCTGGTGACTCATTGTCATGTTCAAGAAATAAGTTTGAGATGTGAACTGGCATGTTGTGAACTGGCATGTTGTGAGAGTGACATGGCATATTATTCTGCTGGATGTATCCATTAGAACAGACCTGGGCATTGTACCGAGCCACATCCGGCCCTTTGGGAGGCCTTAACCGGCCCGTGTGAGGTTAATGGGAAGTTAGCAATCAAACGTAAATAAGTTAGAATACAACTGCTTTTACTTTGAAGCAGTAGCGTAGCCAGAAAAAAATATTTGGGTGTGCATCTAAAAAACTTGGTGTGCCACATCGATTTTTCTCTACATAACAGAGGCCTATACAACGAAGCTATGTTCAACATGCCCTAGATTTCCTTTCAATACCTGGCTTCACTAAACCTAACAATTGAGATCTAGATACGAGATCTCACGACCGTGGTTATCGATTAATTAAATCAACCCAGGATTTCCCGATCTAGTGACAGTTTACATAAAAGGGGCGGTGTCATAGGACCAATCGCATACACCGACAAGTCTATGAGAGCCGCATATTTTGCTCTACTGTAGTCAATTATATTTGTTGATAAATTTGAAGAGCATAAAAAATAATCCAGGCATAAAGCAAGAAGGAAAGCTGGGAAAAATGCCACCCGTGTATTTATGAATGCCTCAGGCTCATCGATATCACTGACTATAATTACAATTGTGTATTCCATAAAACCAGTGTGGCTTCATGCCAGGCCCGACGGGAGAATTAACTCCGCAAGGGGGCACCCAAAATTATCAAGGAGGCACACACATTTCAGTTCGGTAATAACACAACGAATAATGTTAATAGTATTTAGCCTAGTGGAGTGGCCAGTAATCATTTGTAGCTTGTAAATACACAACGCATTCAATTGCCAGACACACGGCTGTCTTGCCATAATAAAAACATGTTAGACTGCTTTACAACTTTGACTATCAACTTTGACTGGTCAGTTTAAAAAGATACATTTGGAAAACGCTACTGCAACTACATCTTCTGTGAAGAAAAGTTCCTAATTTCCATATTGTTCACATCACTACAGTTCCTAATATTGCTCAAATTCTACCCACCATCAATGTATTGCAAAAAGCAGTTATTAAACTATAACAACATCAACAATAAATTAGACATTATAAACGAAAAATATCAAATGTCATCACACCACATCACCTCAATCCCGCAATAGACAATCAAAAATAATGAGGAAAATAACGTATTGCAAGCTATTTTTCACCATTTCCAAAAGCTTGCAAATTACACAATAATTCAAAAATGACAATGCTGATATTTCTTACCGGATTCAGAAAAGTTAATCAGGCACACGAACCTGCAAGGCGCGGGAAGCCCGTTTTACTCTGCTGCAGCTAGGCGGAGTAGAATCGGCGGTCGAATGTCCCGGTGTTACCGGCAATGCTGGCAAGGCAGCCTCTGTGGCTGGCGTCTCCATTTCCGCGCCACTTTGAGTTGAGGATGTGCAAAACCACTTTAATATCCATAATTGAGCTGTGAAACTTCTTTCCGGGGAAAACAATCTACTACTAGGCTACATTTGAACGTAATTATCCAATTCAAAATGAGCCCGCCTTTCTACTGTGTGAATTCAATCAAGCATGAATTTTACCAATGTGTGACTTTTTCATGTTAACCCGCTAGTTTTGATTCCTGTACAGCGGCACAGCGTAATAATCAACGTAACAAATCGCAGCTAGGCCTGACTGTGGAGGGATTTGTAGGACACCTACTGGAATCAAAACTGAGGGGGAAAAATATTCTAACTGAGGGGGCATTTCCCCGTTTTGCCCCCTTGTGCCGCCGGGCCTGCTTCATGCTGATGGTGTATAACAATTGTATTTATTGTATTCTTTCATTTGCAACCCTGAGAGTGTTAAACGGTCATGGGAGCAAATAAAAAATGTACAGGGTGTGTAAATTAATCGTTACAATACTGGTTGTTTAACAAGTTCTGTAGGAATAGTAAATGTATGTTCTCAATGGTCTCTACAGAGAAAGGGTAGCTATACATTAATGTTGATCCGTATCAAACAGACCATACATTAAAATACCTTTCACAAACAAACGCAACACTATACATAAAGCCTGTACCTGTAATCGCACAACTTTGATGTATCGCACTGCACTGGCACATACAGATCAAGATTAGCTGCTGAATGTGTTGGCCTATATTACGCCCGTTTCAGTCTACTACACTGCTAGCCTCCCGTGATATTCGCTCGCTGGGGTCACGTTGGCGGCAATTTTTGCGCATACACTTAAATGTGTAGGCGTGGATCATCATGTTGTTTTTTTTAACGAAAAAAATAAGAATTTATTTAAAATGAACGAATATTATAATTAGACCATAATAGACTAGGTTTAAAAAAATTGCCAAGGCTATAACAAAAAGTGCATTATGCATCAAATTTCTGGGTGTGCCAGCTGCCTCTTTGGGTGGCACAAGCACACCCTGGCACACCCGTGCCTACGCCACTGCTTTGAAGGCGACTGTTTGTTGTTGCTTTATAATAAGATATTTCTACAGACTAGAAGAAGAAGAAAAAGATAAACGATGGCAGAACTGGCAGCAGCATTGACGTTAATGTCAAGAGTGGCTAAGATTATCTTAACTGTGCTGTTATGAACCATTTATAGTTTTATTATGAACCATTAACTGTGTTATTATGAATCGTTTACTGTGCCCTCGAACTTGTCCATGCTTCCTGTTTCCACTTTGGTGTGCTTTGTCGAAAAAAAGAGTGGTGCGCGCCCTTGGCTCATGCGCTCTAAATCCCAGCGTGCCAGCAAAATTGATGTCATGTTGACGTCACCTTGGCGCGCGACAGGTCAGGAACGTTGAGTATACCGCAGGCATTACCCCTCCTACCAGTTCCTATGGGCATGTGGCCAGTGTGATTGCAAATAGTGTGGTGGAATTTCCATATATGATGCATTATACTTTTCATTAAACATGTTTGGACCAATAGGATGCCTTATATCTACACCCTAATGCTGGCCACACACTACAGGAGTTTTAGGCCGATTTATGCCCGATTTGTGCCCGATTTTCACCTCCCGAGAATCTGAGAAAAAATCTTGTAGAGGACCTCGATCGGTGCAGATTTTCGGTGCAGATTATCTGGTAATGTGAGGCGTTCACAGATCGAATCTTACACCTGCCGATCTGCTCTCACACAAATCGGGCTCGCCCCGATCATATCAAACATGTTTGATATTTATCGGGATGAGTAAGATTG
>JACXGM010008570.1:0-16966 GCA_016801145.1 Umbra pygmaea | reverse complement strand
TCAAATGGCAACGCGAAACTTGCAACACGGATCCATAGGACGTCAGAGATGGAGGAACATCTAATTTAGTTTTCACTATGAATAAAAATGATTTATTATTAATTGTTTCACTTCTTTTGAATGGAAGTTCCCCAATCCAGAAATGCAACCCAATATATAAAACGCATAAAGCACTCTTGGTAAAAGGTGGACATTTACAATACAGAGCAATATTGTAAAACAATACATTGGAATTGTTATGGCAGTACTTTGTTAATAGATGGATGGATAAACGTTTGCAAACCCTGTATAAAATCCGCTTTCGAGCTGCTGCATAGATCACGTGAGGCGCCCCCTCTGGCACGATAATCTTAATAATATTGTGTAGTGTGTGATGCGCCATGATTTTCAAATCTTGTAGTGTGAGCATGTTTAAGATTTGAGGGAAGAAAATCTGTAAAGATATTTTTTAAGTGTGTGCTGCAACGAGATTTCAAAATCGGTTAGGATTTTAAAACTCCTGCAGTGTGTTTCCAGCATTATGTGGCGAACGTATGCAGTTGCTTCTCTGGTTGCAATTTGCAATAAAAAAAAGACCTGCAATGTGTGTTCGACCCCCGCTTCGGCGAGCCATAAACTGAGCTCACGAGAGACGTTAGCATGGACGTGAATTAACTTTTATCCATCAAAAATATCAGCTCATGGGAAAAAAGAAAGGTTGATGCAGAATGCAGAGTTTTTAACCAAACATGGACTTCTAAGTATTTATTGACTTATGTCAAAGGTAAAGCCGTGTGCTTAGTTTGCGGAGAACAGATCGCTGTGTTAAAGGATTATAATTGAATAGCCACTATAATTCTAAACATGCAAAAGCCATTTTCTGAAATGGAATTTATTAAAGAGTGATTGGTGGACTCTGCTGCGCTAATATGCCCAGAGAAAAAAGAGGTGTTTGAGAATGTGTCGCAATCCAGGCGAACCGTAAAGAGAAGGATTAAGGATATTGCGGGAAACCTGGAGAGTCAGCTGCAAAATTCAAACTTTTCTCGTTGGCTCTGGACGAAAGCTGTGATGTCCGCGACACAGCCCAGTTACTAATTTTTGTATGTGGGATAACGAAAGACTTTGAGATAACTGAGGATCTGGCAGCAATGCGGTCAATGAAAGGGATGATGACATGGAGTGATTTGATCACTGAGGTGAAAAAATGGGACTTAAATGGGACAAACTGGCATGTGTTACAATCGATGGTTGTCCGAATCTGATAGGAAAAAATGTTGGACTTTTGAAATGGATGCAAGATAAAGCAACTGAAGTAAACTCAGGACAGAAATTGGTATTTTTGCATTGTATTATACATCAGAATGTGTTGTGCAAGTCAGTGCTAAAACTGAACCATGTTATTGATGTTGTAAATAAATAGTCAACTTCATCAGGGCGAGGGCATTGAATCACAGGCTGTTTGTGTCACTTTTGGAGGAGCATGAAACTGAACATGGTGACATAGGCTACCACACAGCTGTCAGCCTGGGAAAGGTGCTTAAAAGAGTATGGGACCTGAGAGCAGAGATTCAAGAGTTTTGTGATGTGAAAGGTAAAGACATCCCAGAGTTCTCAGACGTAAACTGGATGGCTGATCCTACATTTGCTGTTGATGTGACTAATGGATATTCTAAACACCAAACTAAGGCAAGGGGCTATTTGCACATGAAATGCACAGCCTGGTTAAGGCCTTTATATGTTGGAGTTTCTCTCAAGCCAGTTGGAGGGTAACACTCTCACCCACATGCAAACCCTGAAAGAGGCCACACCATCAATCGATCACCTCCGCAGGTACTTATCCATGTTAGTGGCACTGCATGGTGAGTTTTCAAGGCGATTTCAAGACTACAAAACAGTTGAGGGTGAAATGCACATGATGTCTTCTCACTTCACTTGTGGTGTGGACACTGCACCTAGTGATGTTTGTCTAGAACTCATTGACCTGCAGTAAGATACAGTGCTGTCAGAGCACTTTAAGTCTGTATCATTGCTGGATATCTATTCGTCTCTCAAAGAGGCAACCTTTCCACACATGAGGAGTCATGCTCAGAAGATGTTGGTTCTCTTTGGATCGAACTACATATGTGAACAAACATTTTCAGTGATGAAGTTTAACAAATCCAGATACAGATCTTCTCTTATTGATGATAACCTGTGAGCCGTCCTTCGCATATCCACCTCAGATATTCAACCGGACTTCAGTGCACTTGTGTGTGACATGAGCAGAAGGTATTGGGAGTGTCTGTTGTGAGTTTAGGGGGCACGTCAGCCAGGGATGTAGTGGGTGTGTGAGTGAGTGATTGATTCTGCTGTGTTTGTCCAATCAGCTGCCATGTGTTGCGTTTGTCACGCTCATCCCACTTGTCATTTCTGGTAAGTGTTTCAACATAGGTGTTGAAAGTGTTCACAATGGCAGTAAGTGGTTTGTGCACATTAACAGTATACTGACGAACCCTGTTGACTCAAAGCACACCTCAAAATCAACACTAAAATAGTTCACTGGCTACAGAATCAAAGTTTTGCCCTCATCATCCCAGTCCCCTGACATAAACCCCATAGAAAACCTGTGGGATGAGCTGAAGAGGAGAGTCCACAAGTGTGGATCTGGAAATCTGAAGGATTAGGTATCAGCTTCCTTTCCATGTGTTCTCCACATCATTACTCATACCAATAATAGTGGCATACATATTTGAGAAGACGATGTGTTTCATGATCAGGCCTTACTATTTTTTCAATTGTTTTACCTCATTTAACAATTAGATTTTGTTAATATTTTAAATGATGCATTGCAAAACAGTCTACATCCCTCACACTTTACTCTGGACCTCAAAGCCATTTCCACTCCACGCTCACATTGCAACCCTCTAATCTGGGACATATTTAGAACTGGGACACCAGGTGAGTCCAATTAATGTTGAGGTAGAACAGAAAACCAGCAGGCTCCTGAGCCCGTAGGGTTAGAGTTGAATACCCCGATCTACGTCATGATCAGTGGCATGTTAGTGGTTCTCCAGCTTTCCCAGGACCACCAGAACTAGGTGGCGCAGATTGGCAGAGCGCTGCCCGGGATTTGGGATAGATAAGCAGAATCATCCGCTTTGCCACGTCGCTCTCCCAAGACTCCTTGTGTGCAGATCGGGCACCTTTAAATTCAATCACAGAAGTATAGTTGGAGAGCGTAATCATCCCGTACATGGTCTGACTAAAGGCTTCCGTGTAGGATTAGCAGTGTGAAAAAACAATTGGCGGCTTGGAAAAATGTGGTTGGATGAACCATCCTGCATCTGTCCAAGGAGTTGTGGAGCTGCCGACAAGGCAAGGTTAGTGGGAATTGGGAGGGGAGAAAAATTTGAGAATAAAATAATAATAATAATAATATTTTGATTGAAAGACCAAGAGCAAAAACAAAAACAAATGATTTTTTTCTTCCACAGCCTATTTTTCTCATATTTACCAAGAGTGCTAATATTAGGCCACTGTGTGTTAGGTACACCTGTGGCAATGATTACATTTGTGTTTTCTGTTAAGTCTAAAAAGCAGTGTACACCATCATTGCGCAATATTTACACATTATTTTCAAACATTGAAAAAGTTTCTTTTTCAAAAAAATATTTTTTCAATATGTCAATTTAGACATTATTGCAGTCACTAACACATTGTTCTCTTACAAACACATTTTAAAACCACCAATGTCTCCGGAGTGACAATTCTTTACCAGTGATTTACCCCTCCTGCAGCTTAGAGGAAAACATATGTAAGGGCTCTCTATGTGAATTACTAAATGATCCACAATATTATTATTATTATTATTGTTCAGATTTGTTACTTATGAAAGATCAATATAAGATCTAAGTGTAATATCTGCTTGAAATTAAAACTAAATTTTTATTATTTTACAGAGTGAATATTATGATTTTTTAAGCTAAATGCTACTCCTCAACTAATTGAGGCTTGCTCAATGAATAATATAATAATATATATAATAATATAATAATAATATATGAAAAACTATATTTGATACATTTTTTATACATTTTTACAAATATGTGGAATATTATTTCCACTATGTTGTTTAGATAAAAGTATCACTCAGATTTCTTTTAAATTTACTGTATCTGGGCTCACAGAGGCTAATTTGGGGAAACATCAGGACTGTCATACTCACATGAACAGGCTGCTTGACCGTCTTCTTCCCCATGGCGATGAGAGGCACAGCTCTTCCAAACCATCGCATGTCTATGCATTAAAGGGACAAAAAGAATAGTACTTAAATAATGGCTGAGATCACTTAAAACATTATAAACATAGGATCTGGGTGTATCCGCGTGGCGAATTGAGTTGACTGGAGAATGAAACTAGCGTAGAAAATACGTAGCTACTGTCCGAAAAAAGGTTGACAGTTTGGAAAATGCCAATAAAAACAAAGAGTGATTTATGAATGTAGTTTGACTTGTATTGAAACAAAAAACAAAGGTATATGATGTTTTACCTAATTAAATGCATAGTTTTTGTTGCATGCAACACATTCCAATAAAGTTGGGACAGGGGCTATTTAGGACTAACAGTGATGTGACAAGTTCAAATAAGTTGATGTGAAACAGGTGAGGCAATTGTAATCATAGTACAGTGCTCAGCGTAAATGAGTACACCCCAACAGATTTCAGAAAATCATCGGTCTCTCTTCAGAATTAATATACTTTACATGGGATCCTATCAAGGTCCTTACTGTAAACTAAAACTACAACCAAGACTGAAAATATGAATGAAATAACATTTTCGTAGACTACAAATAGAAAGGTTGTGTAAAAAAAAAAAAATCAACAGTGAAATAGGTTAAATTTTGATTTAACTAGAATTCACATGCAGTTATCCATAAATATTGTTGGTTCATCACAACTAACAGTTGCAAGTGCTTGATCTACTTTGACCAGCAAAAAGAGTGTGATACCGGAGTGGATGTATCATATTGGTTCCAAAAATATTGAGTCTAAATAATGTTACATGGAATATATTATGATGAGTGAGACTAAAAGCCTGACATCAAGCAGCATGTCAATTCCTGATTTCCTGAGGATCTTTCAACATCAGCTGCATGTCTACAGGTAGACATATGGTCTCATATATTAGCTGCTGACAATGAGTTTTGGTTAAGTTTATCATAAAATACTATGTCAAGTCACATTTATTTATAAAGCACAAGCGCCAACCAAAATGAGGTACAATAATCTATTGTGGCGCATCACTGCTTGCGACACGGGCATGAGAGAAGGGCGTCTGTGGTAATCTATGTTTGCACAGTTGTCAAGTCTGTTAGGTCCGTTAGTTTGTCTATGTCAAATGTGCTGAAGTTGTTTGAATGCTGGCAACTGTTTGGTGAGAAAATAAGAACATGGGAACTTTACTTTTATTTTTTAAGATGGGAAAGAAAAACACCGGAATGTTGCTCCTGCTGCTGCTAATTACATCCACCTTTTGCACCTGCTTGCAATACGATGCCGCCACACCTACCAAAGGTAATGAGCAGATGCTGCGGGGGTATGGCAGAGACTGGCTGCTGTCTTTAAGGAAGAAAGCTACTCCAAAACCAGGCGTGTTAGATAATGTTCCGGAGGAGTTGCTACGACAACGCGGAGGTAAGCGGCCTCGGAAACGAGGGAGAAGGGGCGGCATTCAACAACGCCTTCGTCGGAGGGCCACAAGGCCGCCGCTGCCGTCTATACTCTTCAGCAATGTCCGTTCCCTGAGGAGTAAGATGGAGGAATTGCGGCTTAACACAAAGTTTTGAAATGAATACCGGGAATCGTCCCTAATGATTTACACAGAGACCTGGCTCCAGGAGGATTTTCCGGACTCCCTGGTGCAGGTACGAGGCTTCTCATGTGTGCGTATGGATAAAAATAAGAACTCAGGGAAGATGGGGGGGCGGGATTTGCGTTTTATTAATGTTTCTTGGTGTAACAATTATACGATTAAAGACGGTGTGTACTACTGATCTTGAACTCATTTGCATTAGCTTAAGACCATTTTATCTACCTAGAGACTATGGGAACATCTTTATATGTTCGGTATATATCCCGCCCAGTGGGAATGCAGTGAAATCAGCCTCACGTATAGCGGACTGCGTTCATCAGCAGTTAAAGGACAAGCCTGATTCCCCCATGTTTGTCCATGTTTTCTACCACGACAATAATATTGATACTATTGCGGAAATAATAACAGGGTATATTCAATTCTGTGTTGATACTGTTGTGCTAAAAAAGACGATTACAATATATCCCAACAATAAGGACTACATCACACATGATATTAAGAATTTAATTAGGAGGAAAAAGCAAGCATTCCGGAACAATGACTGAATGGAGCTGAGGTCAATTCAAAAAGACCTGAGGAGGGAACTTAAGAAGGCTCGGGAGCAATACAGCACACGTGCTAGGGAATCCCTTTCAATTAATGATTCGAAAAAACTCTGGGATACTGTGAAAGAAATGACTAATATGAACTCTGGAAAGAAGGAATTGAAGGTACGGAATGACTTGGAAAAGGCTAATGAGCTCAATATGTTTTACAAACGTCTTGACCAGGATGATGAAAATAATGTGACCCGCTGCAAAGACCTGTATATGTCATTACAATGTGACCTAAAACAAGATAGAATAATTATTAACCCTAATGTTGTCACAGCAGGTTTTAAAAAGTTGAAGAGAAATAAGGCCAGTGGGCCTGATGGTATTTCACCCTGTATTTTGAAATCTTTTTCAGATGAGTTGACTTCAGCTTGGAGTCCTCTATTTCTACTCTCTGTTGATACATGCACCATTCCTACAATTTGGAAGACATCTGTAGTTATTCCTGTGCCAAAAAAACCCTGTCCACAGCATAATAATGATTATAGACCAGTAGCACTGACATCAATAGTGATGAAATCATTGGAACGTATAATGGTAGGGAATCTGAAGAGCGAGGTACAACATCTATTGGACCCTTACCAATTTGCTTATAATAATGGCAGGGGTACTGATGATGCCTTAATCACAACTGTTCACTCTATTTTAAAACACCTTGAAAATCCATCCGCTTATGCTCGATTATTATTTATGGATTTCAGCTCTGCATTTAATTGTATTCTTCCTCAGATGTTGTTATGTAAACTACAACAGATGGAGGTAAACCCCTCTATTATTAGATGGTATGGTTCCTTTCTGATACTCTGAGCATGCTCAGATGCTGTTATGTAAATTACAACAGATGGAGGTTAACCCCTCCATTATTAGATGGTATGGTTCCTTTCTGACAGACAGAAAGCAGCAGGTAAAAGTTAATCTACTCTTTCTGATACTCTGAGCATAAGCACAGGGGCCCCTCAAGGCTGCGTAAGCTCTCCTTTACTTTTCACAATATACACAAATGACTGCCGAAACATACATAAAAATAACCATCCTATTATATTTTCAGATGACACGGTCTTACTTAGTCTACTTACAAAAAATGAAGATATTGCTATCTATAAACAGGAAATATAGGAGGTAGTAAAGTGGTGTAACAGGCATAACCTTTCGCTTAATGTAAACAAAACCAAAGAAATTATTTTTGATCCCAGGTCCATAGGAGATCGATGCACAATCCAAATTGAGGGTGAAATTGTTAAGCAGGTAACATCATATAAGTACTTAGGTATACATCTAGACTGTCAGTTGTGTTGAGCAGGTAACATCATATAAGTATTTAGGTATACATCTAGACTGTCAGTTGCAGTGGTCCCATCATGTGGAGTATGTCTGCTCAAAGATAAGTCAGCGTCTATATTTTTTAAGACGACTTAAAAGAGTTTATGGTGTGGACAGAGATATTATGTTATTGTTTTATAAGGCAACCATCGAATCTATTGTTCATTATTGTAGTATGGTTTGGTTGGGGAACCTGTCCATTAAATTAAAATCACAGCTCTAAAACTTGATTAAAAGGGCAGGAAAAATAATTGGCCACCAACTCCTCTTCAGGAGCTCTTTGAGGAGGCATTGTCTCAAAATCTCCCACGATTCAAATCATCTCCTGTATAGTGAATACGAGCTCAGGCAGAAGGTACAGATTACCAAACTGCAAGCTTAATAGGTTACTGTGTGTTCACATGTGATGTGTCACCTGCTGGTTCTCTTGAATGCCCATGACAAATTTCTCTTTATTTAGACAATAAAGGCTTATCTTATCTCGGATCACAAAGCTGTTTTATTTAAAGTCTCTGCTCCTGTTTCCAGGTAAACACCAATGCACCATAGCCTTCAGAAATATAAAACACATTAATCTATCTGACCTTATGAGCTTCATAAATACATACTCGACCACTGACTCCCTCTGTCCCCTCAACCTCATCACTCATTACAATGACTGACTATCCTCCTGCATAGATGCTCTTGCTCCCATTAAAACCCGTTCTGTCTCTTTTACCCACACGGTTCCTTGGTAAACACCTGAGCTCTGCCAGTTAAAAACCTGTGGGAGATGCCTTGAGCGCCTGTATTAGCAGACAGGCTAGTATCTCATTCACAGGCTTACAAAGATCACCAGTTGCAATATAAAACACCTTTCTATTACCAGAGCATCTTACTATTCTAACACTATAAACTCTTTTTCACAGTAAATTGGTTACTTCAGCCTCCTGACAATGTCCCTTTTGACCCCTCACCGGACCTCTGCAACAAGTTTGAAATGCTTCCATTCAAACATTCAGGACATTCATCAGCATTAATATTCCTAGTACTCCAGCCCACAACCTGTTCTACACAACTACCTTACAGTGCCCTGCCTATACTACCTGCCTCTCAAATGTAACCTTGACTACTGAGAACCTGATTGCAGAGCTTATCAGTAAATCAAAAACACTTGCACTTCCCAACTACAGTTTTGGACCTACAGTTTAGTGCGCCGGGTCCTACAGTTTTGTGCGCCGTAGAGGATGGTCGCATGGACAATGGCTCTGTTCATTCTATTCAGGTTTTGGCTTATTACTGTTTTTTGTTTTGTTTTATTTCTGCGCGTTCTGCACTGTCGCTCATACATTATGATCGACTAGCACTTTTGGTCATACGTAATTCACTGGACACAGACTTTTTTTTCCACTTACGGAGTGATTGCTGCGACTCCACTATCCTGCCGTCGACTTGTTTACTCATACGCAGGCGGTGAAGGAGAAAGAAGAGGGGCAAACGTGCCAGTATTCTGTGCAGATCTCGGACGAGATACTGCAATCCACCGTTACCGAGCATTTTACTTGCAAATGTTCAATCACTTGACAATAAAATGGACGAACTTCATGCTCGGATTATCTTTCAGCGGGACATTGCCAACTGCTGCGTGCTAGCGTTCACAGAGACCTGGCTGGATCCCACCATCCCAAACACGGCTGTTACGCCAGCTGGTTTCTCCATCTACCGGCAGGACAGAACCTCGGAGTCAGTTAAACGAAGAGGCGGAGGGGTCTGCATTATGGTTAACTCTCGTTGGGGTTCGGATGCTGCAGTTATTTCAACACACTGCTCACCGGACCTGGAGTTACTAACTGTAAACATACGTCCCTTCTATCTTCCCTGGGAGTTTACATCTGCTATAATCACAGCAGTCTACATACCTCCGCAGGTGGATAAGGTGTGCGCGCTTGAGGGAATATATGGAATAATAAGTGGCCTAGAGGACGCTCATCCTGAGTCTGTTTTTATTGTTGTTGGAGACTTTAACAGGACAAACATGAAAAAAATGCTGCACAAATTCCACCAGCACATTTCTTTTCACACTCGGGGTGATCAGACTCTTGACCAATGTTATTCAACGATCCGTAACAGCTTCAAACCCATCGCCAGCCCTGCCTTTGGAAAGGCAGATCACATCTCCATTCTTCTCCTCCCTACCTACAGACAACGTCTTAAACAGGAAAAAACGGTTTTTCTATCAGTCCAAAAATGGAGTGAGCAATCCATCACCACTCTCCAAGACTGCTTTGAAACCACAGACTGGGAGATGTTCCGTGTTGCAGCTGGTGACAACATTGATGAATACACTGACTCTGTCTCAGCGTTCATCACCAAGTGCACAGATGATGTCGTTCCACGGGTCAATATTAAGAACTTCCCCAACCAAAAGCCCTGGGTTAACGGCAATGTCCGTGCCAAGCTTTAAGCACGGTCCTCTGCCTATAACTCTGGGGACCTGGAGGCTCTGAGGAGGGCCAGATATGACCTATGGAAGGCCATCAGAGATGCTAAAAATAGGCTACAGGGACAAATTGGAGTACAATTACAACAGCTCCAACCCCAGGCGCATGTGGTGTGGACTGCGGCAGATAACGGAGTACAAAGGCAGGAATAGCTGTGACACCAACCCCCCCGCCTCACTCCCCGACAAGCTCAACACCTTCCTCGCACGGTTTAAGGCGGCCAACATCACTCTTGAAAAGCTGGCTGAGAACCCAGACAACTGCACTCTGTCCCTGGATTTGGCTGATGTAAAAAGAGCTTTTAAAAGAGTGAACCCGGGTAAGTCTCCAGGTCCAGATGGTATTCCAGGCCGTGTTCTAAGAGGATGCGCCGACCAGTTAGCGGAGGTATTCACCTCCATATTCAACCTCTCCCTAACCCAGTCTGAAGTTCCCTCCTGCTTCAAGCAGGCCACCATTATCCCGGTTCCAAAAGAACCTTACATCACCTGCCTAAATGACTACTGCCCAGTAGCAGTGACCTCAATCATCATGAAGTGCTTCGAGCGGCTGGTCAAAACCCATATCTGCGCCGCCCTTCCGGACACCTTGGACCCCCTACAATTTGCATACCGCCCCAACAGATCTACTGATGATGCAATCACACTGACGGCACACACCACCCTCTCCCATTTGGAAAAAGGGAACACATACGTGTGGATGCTGTTTGTGGACTACAGCTCAGCATTCAACACTCTTGTTCCTGCTAAGGACCCTGGGTTTTAACACCTCCCTTTGTAACTGGATCCTGGACTTCCTAACGAGAAGACCCCAGATGGTGAGAACGGGCAACCTCACCTCCTGCACAATGACCCTGAGCACCGGAGCCCCACAGGGCTGCGTACTCAGTCCCCTCTTGTACGCTCTGTTTACTTATGATTGTTTTGACCACACGCAGTTCCAACATCATCATAAAGTATGCTGATGACACAACCATCCTAGGTCTCATCTCCAACAACGATGAGACTGCTTACAGAAAGAAGGTAAGAGCCTTGGCTACCTGGTCCTAGAGCAACAACCTCTCTCTCAACATCAGCAAGACAAAAGAGATGATAGTGGACATTAGGAAGCAGCAGAGGGAGGGTCCTGCCCCCATACACATCGATGGAGCTGAAGTTGAGAGAGTTTCAGAGTTCAAGTTCCTTGGTGTGTTCATCAGTGACAACCTCACATGGTCCAGACAGACAATCTCAGCAACGAAAATTGCCCAAAAGCGCCTATACTTCCTGAGGAAATCATAGGCTGCTGCCTCCCCTCTGTGCAAGGCATCTACCAGAAGTGATGCCTTAGGAAAACAAAGAACATGTTGAAAGACCACAGCCATCCAGGCCGTGAACTTTTCTCGCTGCTGCCTTCTGGTAGACGTTACCGGAGCATCAAGGCACGGACTACCAGACTCAAAAACGGTTTCTTCCCCCAGGCCATTTGGCTGCTCAACATGGAACACTGACACTGATCACAAATCATCTGTTGAGCACTAACATTCTGTGGTCACTTTATGCTCTCTACATCTGATGTAGCAGAATTCAAATGCACCTTTAAAAGCAATTTTCCATGCCATATTTATAATATTCATTATTTCTACTGTTGTACTTTTTTTAGACCACTGCTCAGTACATAGCGCATTATTATTACTGTTGTTATTATTGTTTAAAATTCTTTATACTGAGGCATGTCAAAAGAATTTCTCTGCATAGGATGATGTGATGTAATTCGATGCATATGATAAATAAACGACTTTGACTTTGAACTAGACCCCGCCTACCAGTCTCCTAAAAACATGCCTGCCTTTAATCTCTCCCTTACTCACTACACTAGTTAACTCCTCCCACTCTTATGATTGCTGCTGTCACTCCCTTCCTCAAAAAGCCCAATGCTAAACCTGATGATTTGAAAACTTCCGTCCCATCTCCAACCTTGCATTTGTCTCAAAGATACTAGAGCGTGTCATGGCAAATCAACTACATCAACATCCTAACTACAATAATCTATATGAACATTTCCATACTGGTTTTCACTCCAAACACAGCATTGGTGAAAATCACTAATGACCTACTCCGTGCAGCTGACTCCGACCTACTGTCAATCCTCATCCTACTCGACCTGAGTGCTGCCTTTGATACCATCTCACATCCCCTCTTTATTGAACATCTGGCCAACATTAGTATTACAGGGGGTACACTCTCCTGGTTGTTTCTCACCTTACAGATCGCCAACAGTTTGTACAACTTACTTAAACACTATAAATCAGCTTTTGCGACTGTGTCACAGGGTGTGTCACAGGGTGACCCCCAGGGGTCAGTGCTTGGTCCTCTCCTCTTAATCATATACATTCTACTCCGGGGCAAGATCATGCGATACCACAAAATACAGTTCCACTGTGACGACAACACCCCGCTCTACCTCTCCACTAAACCTTCATCTCCCCTTCCTCCCACCTCACTCATCAACTGTCTTCAAGACATTCAAAACTGGATGATCACAAATGTCCTGAAACTTAAATAGCAACAACACAGTAGTAGGGCTGGGCATCGTTCAAAATCTTTTGATCCTGTGGTAATTTCGATACCTCAGTTTCGATACCGGTTCCTTAACGATACCTTTTTCGATACCATATGGTTTAAAGTCCATTTCAACATCAACAAAATACAGTAAACCCAAAACTTTTATTTTCCACCTTAAAATTGTGAATCAGTAAAGCACAAAACATAAAAATTGAATGGTTTCATTCTTTTTACTGACAATAACAGTAAAAAACTTTATCCAGACTAAAAGAGGCTATATTGGTAAACAACCTTTGAAAAAAAACTCCCTTTATCGATAGCTTGCTCACCTCCACCATGGGGCCTCCACTGTCGAAAAACTTACCAAACTTTTAACAATATCCCCTATGACTACTCGATAGTACTGATCTTATCTTTCCTTGGACATGTTCCCTCTTGCTGCCAGTGTGAAGGGATTGACACTTTCTGGTATGGTCTTCCTATTCCTAACATCAGGGTGGACCGATGCAGAGGCTAATGTGAAGGGGGAAATAGACAGAGCTAACTGCAACAACCGACTAGAAGCACAAGCTAACATACATAAAGCAGTCAACATTATGTGGAAAATTTTTGAGTTTCGATCGTCGATCGAAATAAGGAATGAGCACAACAACGGCAGTAGTAAACCTCTGTTTTCAGTTTAAGTAGTGAAATTACACTTATTTGTCAAGTATTTCTAAAATGTGTGTTGGTATTGTCTCTTTCACATGACGTGTTTTAAGTTGTGTTAGAGACAGCCAATCGCCGGTGACAGACGCTTTTGGAACCGAAAATTGGCACCGAAAGATAATTTTTTAATCCTCCATAGTAGTACTGGTTCGGTGCCCAGTACTACACAGAAATCCTGCTCATCGGCTCCAAATCTACTCTTTCAAAACAGCACAACTTCAACATCACCATAAACAAGACCTTGGTCCCTTCGTCAACTCAAGTCGAAAAAGTCTGTCATTCTAGACAGTTCCCGTTCATTCAAATCCCAGATTAAAGCAATTACCCAGACTTCATTCTTCCACCTTCGCAACATCTCCAAGGCTTAGACCCTCACTGTCACAATCCAGCACTGAAACCCTAATCCATGCCGTCGTCACGTGGCGTCTGGACTACTGCAACTCCCTTCCAACCGGTATCCCTACTAAACTCAAGAACAGACTCCAACTTATTCAGAACTCCGCTGCTAGAATCCTCACTGGTACCAGGTCATTTGAACACATCACACCTATCCTCATCAATCTACACTGGCTCCTCATCAATCTACACTGGCACTACCGTATTGAATATAAGCCCCTCCTCCTTAACTACAACGCACTTCATAATCTCACAACCAGCTACATTTCTGACCTCCTACCAGGCTCTTCCTTCCTGCTCCCTCCACTCTCCTTCGGTTGGCCCTCTTGTCACCCCCTCATTCTGCCTCTCCACCATGGAGGCCAGGGATTTCAGCGGTTCTGCACAAAGGCTCTGGAATGCCCTCCCCTCTCATATTCGACAGGCAGACAGTCACTTCATTAAAAAAATTATTAACGACCTACCTTTTTAAGAAAGCTTTTAATCTTTAAGTCTTCATAGTACCGCATCTATGGGCAGAAATTTGTGCCACCACAAACTGAATTTGTATTCTTTAACTTGAATAATTGAATTTACAAACTGAATCTGAATAGCACAATTTGAAATTGAATTTATTAATTTGAAACTGAATTACAATAAAGTTGAAACTGAATGTAATATTTTGAATTTGAATTCAGTTGCACTGAAAATGCTAATATATATACTTTAACATTCAGTTCTCACATTTCAAATTCAGTTCAGAAATTCAGATTCGCTCTAAAAATTCAAATTCAGATTTTTACTGAGACAGACATCCGGGGCCTTAAGGAAAAGCAGTTGAGTGCTGATGCACAAGCTCGTCCTCAGACTCCACACCAGTGTATACCGCATTAGTTTTCACAATGTCAAAGCATGTCCAAAGGCAAAAGGTTTGTATAAACGTGTATATAATATAAGACAAAACTTTACCAGCTATAAAAATGATAGCAGGACTGTTAGATCTGGAAAATGTGGCACAGTGTACGTGCTTAAATGAAAGATTTCGGACCCAGCCATATTTCATTAACTTGCATACTCAGACCAGGGCTCGGCAGTTATGGCAGACGGAGCAACTAACAAAAACTACGTGGTACCAGGTAAATTTGCCCAATAGAAAAGCTGAAAAGGCAAGCCGTGTATACGAGTCGAGCTGTTTTGTAGCAATGGAAATGCTTTGAAGGCGAGTAGAGGCGAGGCGGGTAGAGTTCAGCCGGTGTTGTACCGAAATCCGACTCCCCGGAAAAATCGCACTCCCATTCGCGTGAACGCGCCTCCCACATTATTAATATGCGCTGAAGCAACAAGCGAGTTTAAATGCACTTCCGTTAATTTATCGATTTTTCATACAGCAAGCACCCAGATCCTGTATAGAAGCTTTGGCTACACTTAAATAAATTAACAGAAAGTTAACTAGTGGAATAAAGGAATAAAACTATCAGCTGTCAAAACAAAACTGTTAAGGTGTTAACGTTTGTGTGTTAAACACACGGTGCTTCGTAGGAAAATAATGTATTACTCTCCATTGCACGTGAATGTCTTTAAAAATAATATGATTTAACATTCTTTTCATGAAGGTAGGCTTTGTATAGAGTTCATCAAATACATGTATGTATATTGTGTATAATAAACTATGAGGCAAATGCATGTTTTTTATTGCTTAATCGCATCTTAAAAATAGAAATAAAAATAATTATTAGTGATATTTGACACTTTAAAAGCTAAGGATGTAAAAAAAACTTAGAAAGTATTTAAAATTAATAGTTATTTTCCGGTACATTAAGGCCACAAAAAGCATTATTTATTTCATTCATTTTTTTCAATTTTACATCTTGTAAAGCTTATGGAAATACAATTAAAATAGCTGTGCTGCCAAAATTATACCCCCCTATGTAAAATACTTCATATTGACTCTAACACTTGTGTTTTTTGCAGGTAGTCTACAGGATGAGATGCAGTAAACACTTGTTGACATGTATTTAATAAAACAATATATTCTGTTCTGCTGTATGAAGCAGACATGTGCAAACAACCATGTACACACTGTGTATTTTATTGTACTGTGTAATAGGCTGTGTACTCCAGGTGTTGTTTCTGTGTACTGTGCCATTTATGTGGGGGGAAAAAAGTGGTAAGAAATGTTTTCTTTTATCAAACTTTTATTGACTTTGCCATATTAATTGAAGGTGATATCATTTTCATTTAAGTATTGTTTGATATGGATTAATTTATTTAAGTGTAGCCAAAGCTTCCATGCAGGATCTGGGTGCTTGCTGTATGAAAAATCGATCAATAAACAGATATGACAAAGGAAGTGCGTTTAAACTCGCTGATCGCTTCAGTGTGTATTAATAATATGGGAGGCGCGTTCACGCGAAGGGGAGTACGATTTTTCCGGGGAGTCGGATTTCGGTACAATAACTGTACCTGCTCAACTCTACCCGCCTCGCTTCTACTCGCCTTCAAAGCATTTCCATTGCTACGAAATAGCTCGACTTGACTACACGGCTTGCCTTTTCAGCTTTTCTATTGGGCAAATTTACCTGGTACCACGTAGTTTTTGTTAGTTGCTCCGTCTGCCATAATTTCCGAGCCCTGGTCTGAGTATGCAAGTTAATGAAATATGGCTGGGTCTGAAATCTTTCATTTAAGCACGTACACACTGTGCCACATTTTCCAGATCTAACAGTCCTGCTATCATTTGTATAACTTGTAAAGTTTTGTCTTATATTATATACCTTTATACAAATCTGTCGCCTTTGGACATGCTTTGACATTGTGAAAACTGATGCGGTATAGACGGGTGTGGCGTCTGTGGACGATCTTGTGCATCAGCACTCAATTGCTTTTCCTTAAGGCCCCGGATGTCTGTCCCAGTTTAAATCTGAATTTGAATTTTTAGAGCGAATCTGAATTTCTGAACTGAATTTGAAATGTGAGAACTGAATGTTAAAGTATATATATTTGAATTTTCAGTGCAACTGAATTCAAATTCAAAATATTACATTCAGTTTCAACTTTATTGTAATTCAGTTTCAAATTAATAAATTCAATTTCAAATTGTGCTATTCAGATTCAG
>JACXGM010008569.1:0-28735 GCA_016801145.1 Umbra pygmaea | reverse complement strand
AGGGCAGAAGATTAGTACAGGGATGAGGGAGGGCAGGAGATAATTACAGGGATGAGGTAGAGCAGAATCTTAGAATAAGGATGAGGGAGGTTAGAATTTTACTTCAGGAATGAGGGAGGGCAGAATATTAGTACAAGGATGAGGGAGGGCAGAAGGTTAGTACAGGAATAAGGGAGGGCAGGAGATTAGTACAGAGATGAAGGAGGGCAGAATATAAGTACAGCGATGAGGGAGGGCAGAAGATTAGTACAGAGATGAAGGAGGGCAGAATATAAGTACAGGGATGAGGGAGGGCAGAAGATCAGTACAGGTATGAGGGAGGGCAGAAGATTAGTACAGGTATGAGGGAGGGCAGAAGATAAGTACAGGGATGAGGGAGGTCAGAAGATAAGTACAGGTATGAGGGAGGGCAGAAGATAAATTCAGGGATGAAGGAGAGCAGAAAATAATTTGAACCTATGAATAACTGTTAAGTTATACAAACTTTATTTTAATTTTGACTACAGTCATACCTGTATGTGCTAGCTAGCATACTGTAGCAAACCATATCTATAGCACAGCATATACAGTTGAAGTAGCTTAGCTTCATTTCATGTTTGAATTAATGTATTTCAGTGTTGGGAGTGCAGTGTATTATGTCATCAGGTGTGTTTCTTAATTTCTGTTATCATTGTCGGCCTTCCTGTTTTGCTCATCTATGAAGGAGAGCTGGGTGCTTGGACTGCTGTGTACTTACAGAACATGTTTTTATGTCAACAGAACGCATTAAAAGAACAAGCTGAAGAGGAATACAGGGATAGCAGAGGAGTACAGGGATGAGGGATGGCAGAGGAGCACAGGGATGAGGGATGGCAGAGGAGTACAGGGATGAGGGATGGCAGAAGAATAGTACAGGGATGAGGGATGGAAGAAGAGGAGTAGGGATGAGGGATGGCAGAGGAGGAGTACATGGCTTAGGGATGGCAGAGGAGGGGTACAGGGATGAGGGTTGGCAGAGGAGGAGTACAGGGATGAGGGTTGGCAGAGGAGGAGTACAGGGATGAGGGATGGCAGAGGAGGAGTACAGGGATGAGGGTTGGCAGAGGAGGAGTACAGGGATGAGGGATGGCAGAGGAGGAGTACAGGGATGAGAGTTGGCAGAGGAGGAGTACAGGGATGAGGGTTGGCAGAGAACGTCTATAGCCAGGGATGATGAGAGACTTTAAAGGTATTAATATTCAACATGCATCTGAGATATTTCCCTAGAGGGAGGCTTTTAGGCAACACTGTTATTACCATGTCTCTCCATTATCTCCCCCTGTACTTGATATTAAGACAATAATGGAGGAGACAGGATTACGAAGCAGCACGTCTGGCGCAAAAGCTGAAGCAATTCACAGCAGAGCACGACAGAAAAGAAAATGACAAGCGTTGAATGTGGGAAGTGATACATGCATTGCATTCAGTCCAAGGTCCTTCAGTAAATGATTGAAAGATTCAAAATGAAACTGTCCCCTTGAAAACGAATGTTTCCCTGTAATCCCGATATCCTGCACACATGACAAAGGTGCCCTGAAATGTTCCTGGGAGTCTCTGCTGCCTCACTGGCTGATGTTTAACGACTCTGCCCATGTTAAAGAATCTCCACCCATTGTTCTTCAGTCCTACTGGAAATATCAAACTTGTAGACTCAGTCCAGTAAAAAGAACCATAACCTTAACTTAAACTAACCTTTTCTCTTACCTAAACTTTATCCTAACCTTAGCTAAACTTAACCTAACCTTAACTCTTACCAAACTGTAACCGATACCTAACACTAACAATAACCTAACCAAAACTTAACTATAACCAACCCTTAACCTAACCTCGGACATACAGTAACCCTAAAATAGGAAACTAAGATTCAGCTATACGAAGTTGGCAAATTTCAATAAGATACATAATATTTTACATGTTGGACATTCACTAGACACTGACAAATAGTAACTTACACATTTTAGGTAACTGCTATGTTAAGGAACAAAATTATATATTTCAGCCTGGACAGCTTGGGATTCAATCTGGAGACCTGCTGGTTACTAGTCAGGTACTGTACCCACTAGGCCACTGTTAGCTTCATGCAGCCTCTTGAGAAATAAATAGTAAAGCTTAATGAATATAAATTTGAATTTGATTGGCTCACATGTTCTGACCTGGTAATGTGAAACTAGCAGCCACATCGGTTCATGGTGATGCATCGATATCTCAACGAGCGGTGACTTGATAAAAATTATGCCTAGCATCAAAGCTCTGGCTTATTGTTTTGAAAACTGTGTATATTTCACGTTCTGTCCCTTACACTGGATGTGTGATGGAAAACAACACAGGTGATATGAACCACAGTGCATCTGTAAAATAAATTATGTTAATGTATGCAAGAGAAGCATACATATCCTACATCAAAACATGATCAAATATCTCATTGGTACTGGGAGTATGTCATACTGTCTTTGGCACTAAATAGCAACAAAAGTTACAATCCCTAGTGAGCCTCATCCTTACTCTATTTTTTTATGAAAGGCTGTTGACCAATGTGGTAGCATATTCTACTTGGGTTCGGTAACTTTTCATTGTTCATTGATTTCCACATAACCTTGTAATTACCTATGGCAAGGTCATTTGAGTTGCCACTGAATACAGATTATAACAAAAGGTAGTCCTATAATGGGTTTTAAAAGGCAGTAAAAATGAATGCAGACAGGCTCCCATGAAGTCTGGTAGCCATGGTGCCATGCACTTACTGATCCTGACTTTCTGAAATTTACCAATAATAAAAGCCAAACCATGAATAACAATAAATACATCTACAAATGTGTAATCTGTTGTGAAATAAAGGATGTGGCTGGAACCAAAGGATTTAATCAAGCTGGGTAATTCGCAAACTACAAGTCTTTTCAGTAGAGGATTCCCCATCGATGTGTTATCTTGAGTTTAGAGAAAACAATTGTTTAATTAAATAACGTGTTGCTCAACATTTTTTGACCTACAGTCTGAACTCACTCACTCTATGTATATAACAGGCATGTGTGAAAAGCACAATCAAATCCGATTCCAGCACATTTTCCAATACAAATAAGCTCTGAGGAGTGTTAATACTTAATCCAATGAGTTTTACGCCTGCAAACATTAGCTGGGATGGTTGTTAGCTGATAGTAGCTGGCTAGCTGCTTCTCAACAAGAATGGGATCATTATTACTGATTTTAATGAAATAAATCATGAATATTCTAAAACATAGTAAGTACTGTGGTAATGGGCAGTCACTACTATTAATGGGTCCTTATTAGCCTAATTGTTTTATGTTGTGTTGTAACAGCATTGAACATAATGTTAGTGTCAGGAACAAGCTAGGTCATGGCTTAGAGGAGAGCCAGGTGCTCAGGGAACAGCGGAAGAAAGCAGAAGAAACAGCCCTGTCAGCATCACAGGCTATAGGATTTGTATGAGAAAACAAAAAGAGACACTTCAACCTGCAGTGTCTGCGAAACTGAATCCAAGTGTTCGACGGGGAACCACCAAACACACAAATCATTTAATGTCATTGACATTTTAAATGTACATTTTTGTTATTTATCTGATCTATCCAGAACAGATTATACATATTGATTGCATACATTTTCTATGTGTTGTAGCAGTTGTTTTGAAAGCTAGGGCTGTTTAGGTACCCATGATGATATGTGGGCCAGATTGGAAATTTAGGTCAGAATGAACACCCCTACATATATAATAACTCTGTGTAGTTTGTTAATGAGTAAAGAAAGTCAGAATACCCAGGCAAACTGCATGGCATATTGGGCTAAGTTGCTGCATTCTACGTCACAGTGGTCATGGGTTCGAGCCTGACCATGGGTTCTCTGACACTCCCGTGCCTCCTGCACCAGGGAGTGCAAAATTTGCATAGTGCTGCCTGGGATTTGGGTTAGATAAATCAGATTATCTATCCTAACACGTCGCTCTCCAGCGACTCCTTCTGTTCAGATTGGGCGCCTGTAAATTCAATTGTGGAAGTACAGTCGGTGAACGTAATCATCCTGTACATGATCAGACAAAAAGGCTTCCGTGTTGAGTGAACAGTGCAAAAAGAATAGGTGACATGTGTTTGGATGAACCATGTGCGTTCCCCTTGTTATCCCACAAATCTGTACAAGGAATTGCGGAGCTGTTGACAAGGAAGGATTAGAGATGGAATTGGGAAGGGAGAAAATCTGGAAAAATCCCCCCCAAAAAAGTCAGAATAATCATAATGTTCAAATGATGGCAGCATATGCACATCAATATATCCTTCACTGCCCTAGGATTTTATACTTAGGCCAAAGAAAGAAATGTCCCCTACAACAGCCGTTCTCAACCTGGAGTCCCTGCCCACTAGGGGGTCTCAGAAAACTACCAAGGTTGCCTTGAGGAGACAGGGAAAAAGTTATGATAAAAAATAAAATGTTTCACACATATTTTACTAAATAATCACAATATCACACATCAACATATTAAATGAAGTAAAACTGATGGCACTGGCAACAAGCATTTTCTTTTAAAAAACCTAATACCATTACCCTGGAAATCCAGAGTTCTCGCGAGAGCACAATTTGAGTTTGTTCAGCGAGTTACTCTGGCATCGAGTATGCTGCTCATTAACTATGCCCTTGTAGTCGAGCTGCACCAATCACATTGGTGTATCTGATATAGACGGGCGAGTGGGGAGCTAAACAGATGACGACAGCACTGCTACGTCGAAGTCATCATTAGTAAACATTGCAAGGTGGTTACGGAGAACACTAGTTGTTTGAAATGGCTTTGGCCACTACAATAAACAAGTTAGAGTTGGCTTTTTTACCTAAAAGAGTAACAGAAGACGGCGCTCAAAGTTTTCCTTTGCAAAAAGGGCGTTTTTGCTGTTTTGCCGACCGGATAAGGTAAGAGTTTAATTTACCAGTTAGCTCCGCTGGTAGCTAAGTGTACGGGGTGTTTTGTTGTGATTCGTCATAGTGTTATCCAATTGCGTGCAGTGAGATTTTCAAATGCATGCTTGGTGCCACCCCTCAAGTTGGGCCATTTTAATTTCTTGATGTCAGACCCTTAATCTTTTGGATTTGGGTCTGACATTTTCCAGGATAATACCATACAAATGTAGAGTTCTTTCTTTCTTTTCTCTTATGTAAGTGGGTCCTGAAACATTTAGTCATACACAGGGGCTTTGGAGGCATAAAGGTTGAGAACCACTGTCATGATTCCGCCCCCCTAAGGTGTCTTCCCGGTCCCTTTTGTTTCTATTCCCTGTTCCTGGTTTCTATTCCCTGTTCCTGGTTTCTATTCCCTGTTCCTGGTTTCTATTCCCTGTTCCTGGTTTCTATTCCCTGTTCCTGGTTTCTATTCCCTGTTCCTGGTTCCCTTGTGTGTGTGTCTGGTCTGTCTCTGTGTGTTTCCTGAGCACCAGTTCCTGAGTTCCCCTGCACTCCTGAAGGCACAAGTCCCTGAGTACCAGTCCCATCATCACTGGTGCACCTGTCCCTCTACACACCTGGGGCTGATTGCCACTCCCCCTATAAATGGGAGAGTCCTGCTTTCAGTCCTTGCCAGATTATTGTACAGCCACATAATTACTTCCGTTCCGTGTACTACCTTAATCAAGCCTTATTTTTCCAGTTCCTAGTAGTTTCTTGTGTTTTCCTGTTTTAAGTATATTTACATTCCCTCCTAGACCCTGTGTACCAAAACCTGCCTGGACTGACTACCCACTTCTGTGTGCCGTACCCTGCCTGGACTGACTACCCGATTCCTTGTGCCGAAACCAGCCTGACCCCTGACCATTCTTTGCCTTTCGGACTTTGATTCTTTTACCCTGAGACCCCACCACACCATCTAACCTACAATAAACTTCCATTGCTTTTACATCTCTGCATTTGGTCTCTTAACTTGTTCTTTGCCCAGCCCTGACAACTACTGCTCTACAACACCTTTTTAAACTGCATCAATTTGCAGAAAGTATACTGTAGGTAACTTATTTGAAACCTACTGATATATCTTGTGTTGCCATCCTTATAAAACAAGGCATTTGTATGACAAATACAAATAAAGTTCCCAAAATATTATTTAGAAGTATAACTACTTTTATTGTGGCAATACAACTTTAGATAATGGTGTCTGATGAATAACTAGAATATATATTGCAGCACAGTCAGCAGCATCATGCCCTGTATTCCACTGCCGGTTTGCCTCTAAAGCTAAGCAGGGTCGGGCCTGGTTATTGCCTGGATGGGAGGCAAATTCTGCTGGAAGTAGTGTTGGAGGGTAGGGGTCACTCCTCCCTCTGGTATAAATATCATTCCAAATGCCGCAGGGCAGTGATGGCGTCATCTGCCCTGCGTAGCGTGCCGTCTTTTGGATGGGAATAAAGAGCCTATGGCACTATTCGTAAGAGTAGGGGTGTTAACCCCGGTGTCCTGGACAAATTTCCAATTTGGCCCTCATACCATCATGGCCAGGAATGGGCAAAGATAAGTGAAAATGTTTTCTTAAATAGGATACCAAATACCTTAATTTTAAGTGTATCAAAATAATCTACAAAATACAGAAGCCACACCATGTTTCAAAATTAACAACATTATTATTGTATTTAAAAAATGCAAAAAATACCTGTACAAGGAAGCATGAAATCACTTCGCAAACCTTCCGTCTATCTGACTATTGATCTATCCCTTCTCCAGGAAACTGACTCGGTAACAGATGCTGCTGCAGGAAGATGGGAGACAAATGTGAAGTGAAAGTAAACATTGTTTAAACAAAAACACTATTCACAAATCAAAGGGTTTCAGTGTGCTAAAATGCAATACCTAATTTAATGAAACCTAACACACATAGCCACATGGAAACAACAATGTCCAACAGCAAACAAGACAAAACCAAGAACTAATATATTTATACTGATGAAGATATTCCAGTCCGGTGTGTGTGTTTTTGACTGCAAGACAAAAGTTATGGGTCGGTGAACAAACAATCCAGACGTTGAACAGAATGGGCTCTGATGACCTGAAAACTAGAGCCTGTGACGGCCAAAACTAGAGCCTGTGACGGCCAAAACTAGAGCCTGTGACGACCATCAGAGCGCGACCATGACAGACTCAGTTGATGAAGTAAACAATGTTTAAAGTGTCTCACCTCTAGAATGGGCTGGACTGTAACATCTGTAACTGAGAAGGCTTGGTATCACATTCAAACCATATACAAAGATTTGATAGGCTTGTATAACTAATTTCTCAAGTTATGTTCAGTTTTTTATAATTATTATTTCCCATTGCTTGAAAAGAATAACAGCAGGCAAAATAACTATTTTATTCCTCATTAATAAACATGTCAGTTGGGTATTTTGTTGCTGCAGGCCCGGCTGTATCCTCCTAACCCCTAATCTATCCAACCCAAACACTGCGTCTCCTCCAGGTTTAGCTCTTCCATATGTTAGGTGTTTAGCGCTAACTCCAACTGAGCCCATACACTCCAGCTTCCAGGGAGAGAGGAGAAAGGCCTGCATTCTAAATGCCACCCTATTCCTTACAAAGTATAAATCACTGCATTGGACTAGGGTCCACAGGGCTCTGAACAAAAGTAGTGCACTATTAAGGGCATGACATGAAAGGTGTGATTTGCAAGGCAGCGTGGTCCTGAGAGGATTTCCACTTGTCAGATCAGACCTCCCTGGTATTTAGCAGGTAGACTGAACCCCCTCTACAGTGGCTTCACAGCGTCAAGTTTATTAATCATGAAGACACATATTCACCATGGGGCCAGAATGTCAAAGGCAGGAGAAATTAACCAGGCTGCCTCTCTAGGGCTAAGGCACAAATGGCACCCTATTTCCCATGCAGTGTACTACTGTTAACCAGAGCCCTACTGTATGTGCACTGTTGAAGAGTAAGGGCACTAAACTGTGAGGAGGCTGCCAGGTTGTGCACAGATAGTTGGGTAGAAGAGGGATGAGATGGAGGGAAAGAGGGAGGGAGTCTATTGATGCACAGCCAGTGAATAGGTCAAAGTGGCTTTCTGGTCGGTCGATCTGTAAGAGGGATAAGGTAGATTCAGACGTCATCCTTGGTGGACACGAGGAAGGACTTGAGTGTTGAGAGACTGAGAAGATATGCTAAATGCAGATTCTGTTATCCAAAAGCATGGAAACATGGAAACAATTGGAAACATGATCATTGCTAAGACAATATGCCTTATGAAACCTGGAAATACAGTATGTTACTGTACATGTGTATTTTCTATAATTAATGATTATTTGAAGGAAGAATTGTTGACATATTGTATGACATTTGTATAAAATGTCTACATTTGCAAATGGGGTAACAATTTTTAAACAAAGACAGTTGTAACTCAAATATCAATAGACAAAACTTACATTGGATTTGGACAATGTTACATTATACTGTTTTCGATAAACGGCACCCTAGCCAGGGAAAATGCTCCAGCACTGCCCTGGGGTATTAAGAGTAATCTTTAGAAGGACTAGTGCCCCCTAATGGCCTTCCAGCACCATTTCCAGCAGCATTTGTTGTCCAATTCAGGAACTAACCAGGCCCGACCCTGCTTAGCTTTAGAAGCAAACCAGCAGTGGAATACATGGCTCTATGCTTCTGGCTATACAACACTATACACGAGCACACACTATTATCCCACTATAAATCTGCACCACTAAAGGTATTAAAGTTAGCAGCATGGACACTGACACAAAGGCAAGGCACAACATTTTACTGCAGTATTTCTCTCCTTTTTATCAGATATATATTTCTTTTTTATTACAAAACAATACCCCAATAAAATTGGATTTAATGCACATGTAAGTACAGTGTTTTTCCAAAACTGAGATTTTCTGATCTTGTGCTTGGTTCATCCTTTTCCCTATCTGAGGAGTTCTATGCATTTTAAAACAACAAGCCTTATCTCCCCATGCATACATGTGAAATTCCATCATTCATTTACTATTTTAAAAACATTCTTTACAAAACATTTTTGGTAATTTTCTATTTTTTTCTTTAAAAGGTGATGTCTCTTTCAACACAATAACATCTCTTTCTCATCTCTTTAATGATACAGATATATGCAGGGGTTTTCAACTCTAACCCTACGGGGTCCAGAGCCTGCTGGTTTTCTGTTCTACCTCAACATTAATTGGACTCACCTGGTGCCCAGGTCTAAATAAGTCCCAGATTAGAGGGTTGCAATGAAAAAGTGGAGTGAACCTGGGTTCGAGGTCTAGAGTTGTGTATGAGGGCGCTATGGTAAGCAAATGAAATTATAAACGGCTGTGAGCCAAACACAGCTTTGAATCAAAACTGTTTGTGCACCATGAAAAAAATGTATTTTTTTTTACGCAATTCATATCACTATTTACCATGCGGTTTAACCATAGAGCTCTGTACATATAACACAATTTGGGTTTATCAATAGATGAGCCAAATTTGAATTTTGCGTGCTATACATATGTCAAACTGGCATGTTATTGATAAACCTAAATTGTGTGTTATACATATACATTTTTTTATACAAAATTGCATATAGTAGATATGCCTTACCCTAAACTTAACAACACTGGAGTCCTTAATTTGAACCCTTAGTGCCTAATTCTAAACTTACCCCAACCCTAACACTAACTTTAACCTCACTGGAGTATTGCATAAACTTAACCTATCCCCGTGTATGCATATCTATAGTACAGGACATTTTTATTTGACCCATGAACCCATAAAACATCTGTGTACAGTATTGCAGAAGTACATTTGAAATTGGAATGAAAATGGTTGCCCTCTGCTGGTGATTTACTTGAGGAAGAGTAGCAGAGAAATAAAGAGGAAAGCACTGTAATTCAACATATTGTTGGTTTTTTTCTGGGGTTTTAAGCAATGCATCTGTTTAAGCACTTTGTGTCAAATACTGATGTAAATGGACCTCATAAAATATATGTGACTGATTGATAGATCAGATCTGAGAGAGCCAGTCACGTCTCTCATCTCACATTCATCAAATTGACTTTTTGAGCTTTAGTTGTCCTTATTCCTTACGGGTGTGTACATACACATACTCAAAGCCCCCAGGCTTCCCTTTCCGAAAATGAAACCCAATGATTTATCTGGAAAGAAATGTGTTGAACCTGTAGGTGGAAACACCCTTATTCATTGTTCTTTTTTCTGCTGTTACTACCGGATCTTTCTTCCTTCCTTCCATGGTGTCTTGATGAATTACCTCACAAATCAAAGAGCAGCATTTTCTCTGATAAAGATAATTCATCTTCGGCTCGAACCAATTTGTCGAGGGGTCAGGAAGGATTGAGGTACGGAGTTGGAAAAATGGGGAGCAGACCGCAAGATAGAAGAACCCTTCACCATCCATTTAGATGACGACGGTGAGTCTGCCTGTTCTGTTGTCCTCCGAGTGCAGCAACCTTTCCATTACCAGACACACCGCCACCTGCTTCTCTTGTAGCCTATCATCCGGCATCTCTCTCTCTCACTATGCATCTTTATCTCCTCACTCAATGGGCACAATGTCATGATCAGAGCCCAGTCCACTGCCAGCAGACTGAGGGGCGGTGAGGAGGGAGCACCTCTAATCTAGTGTGGTCTCCAGTCTAGTTTCATCTGGTCTGCCCAGAAATAGTCTCATCTGGTTTGATCTGGTACGTTCTATCCCTCAGAATGACAACAGAAAAAAATGGTTTCAATTAAATAGCAGCTAATACATATTTAAAGGTGCCTTCCAGAATGTTCCCCTGGTTGTAAAATTGGCGCTGTCAAGCAGAAATGGATCCACAAAAATTGTATACTGTGTCATGTCATCAAAACCACTAGCTTTCAGGTATGATAGTGGTTATAAATATATGTGTTATGACCATATAAAGAACAAAATACACATCCAGCCCATCGAATGTAAAGTTACAAAACAATTTTATTAGGGCTGGAAGTCGTTAATTATGTTTTCAAGGGTGACAATCATTTTGGAGTAGAGTTAAAAGATATTCTCAGCTCAGCTTTAAACTGTTATAACAAGGTGTTGTGACCTCTGTTTCTTTACTGGGAGAGGAACTCTCTGAGGTCAGTCTGGTGTGATGCTGTACTGTACTCCTATATTTTATTGAAGCCATAATCAAAGTTGAGCAAACACATTAGGGTCTACATTATTAATTCCAATTTCCCCTGATTCTGTTTGTTCAGCCCAGCCAAAACCCTTACTAAATCCACACACACACATACACCCACACACAAAACGCTGATAAGATAAACCAACTGTCACAACCTTACTCAGGTCCTAGGGGTGGGGGGCCTGCCTAGAAGGTTAAATGCAAACTGTTTCTCTTCCAGTGACTTGTGTTGATTCAGTAGCTGTGCCAGTATGACTGTCTCGGCATGACAGCTCAGATATCCCTGAAAAAGGTCAATGCCTACTTGCTGCTGTGAGCTCAGAATAAATTGCTCGAAAATAATAATTGTGAGAGTTCCCCCTTTGGCACAAGGCCCGCCTGGTGTGGCCAAGTGTGTCATAGGAAGCTTGAGTCTTCCCTGTTTGGACTTAGAATGGGTCAAGTGATATACAGTGAAGTGGACTCAACATTATGGGAAAATATCTGCACAGGAGCCAGTAAAGAATCATAATTCCAAAATGAGGGTGATTTATATTTATTCTCCCAATTTGTATATATAGTATAATGTTATTCATCCATTTAAGGAAATCAAAATCACAAAATCTAAAGATTTCAGCAGCTCCTTTTTTTATGTTCATCACTATAAACATTTAGTTAAAACGGAAGAAAAGGCGTGAAAATACAGATTTGTGTGGTGGTAGTATATCAAATGATATCCAGACACATTAAGATTAAGAATCTGATATAATATGAACATCATACTGTGAACACATTCTTGTGACGCAATATATGCAAGCAATGACGGTGAAAAAATATATATTTTTTTTTACCAAACACAAGATTTAATAATAATAATTAATTCAACTAATTAACACATGAATCATGATATAGCGCTTTTCAAGTAACCCAAAGCACTTTACAGTGAGGACAAAAGCCTATGTCATCTACCACCAATGTGTAGCACCCACTTGGGTATTAGAGGGCAGCCATTTTGTGCCAGAATGCTTAGCACACATAAGCTATTAGGTGGAGAGGTGAGTATTTATATTTGCCAATTAGAAGGGTGATTATTAGGTGGCCATGATTGATTTGGAATTTAGTCATGCCACCGGGGTTAACACCTCTACTCTTACAATAAGTGCCATGTGATTTTTAATAACCACAGAGTCAGGACACCTGTTTAACATCCCATCCAAAAGATGTCCCCTTCACTGCCCTGAGGAATTTTGGAATAATCTTTAGACCAGAGGGAGGAGTGCCCCCTACTGGCATTACAACATCACTTCCACTTCCTGGAATACAGGGATGCTATGCTGCTGACTATGTGTAATGTGTAATTAAACAAACACATTATCTTTAACTTAATATTGCTTTGAACAACTTCATAGAAACTGAAAATGTGTGTTCCACAACCTCACTGGAGTCCACCTGTGGTAAATTCAGTTGAATGGACATGATTTGGAAAGGCACACCTGTCTATACATCACATTCCAAATTATTATGCAAATTGTGTCATAAACATTAAATATTTGTTTTTCTCACGGATGATATTGTGTCTCCCGGCTCTTTGGATCACTGAAATCAATCTCAGACACCTGTGATAATTAGTTTGCCAAGTGAGCCCAATTAAGCAATATGGGAAAGAGGAAAGGATCTCTCTGCTGCGGAAATGCATCAAATAGTGCAATGTCTTGGACAAGGTATGAAAAGATTGGTATTTCACAAAAACGTAAGCGTGATCATCGTACTGTGAAGAGAAATGTGGCTGATTCAGAGCACAGGACAAATTCATTGGATCAGGAGAGCAGCTGCTAAAATGCCATTACAAAGCAGCAAACAGGTATTTGAAGCTGCTGGAGCCGCTGGAGTCCTGCGAACCTCAAGGTGTAGGATCCTCCAGAGGCTTGCACTTGTGCATAAACCTACTATTCGGCCAACCCTAACCAATGCTCACAAGCAGAAATGGTTGCAGAGGGCCAAGAAATACATGGACAAATTTTCAAACAGTCTTGTTAATTGATGAGTGCCGTGCAACCCTGGATGGTCCAGATAGATGGAGTAGTGGATGGTTGGTGGATGGCCACCATGTCCCAATAAGGCTGCAACATCAGCAAGGAGGTGACGGAGTCATGTTTTGGGCCGGAATCATGGGGAGAGAGATGGTAGGCCCATTTAGAGGGGGAGAGTGCTGGTAAAAGCAAAAGTTTTAGGAGGATCGTCAAGCAAAAGATATATGAGGGTGGGAGGCAGTTTGCATCAAAACAGCAGCTCTGGGAGGCTAGTCTGACATCCTGCAAAGAAATTCAAGCAGAAACTCTCCATAAACTCACAAGTTCAATGGATGCATGAATTGTGAAGGTGATATCATAGAAGGGGTCCTATGTTAACATGTAACTTGCCCTGTTAACATGTGTTTGATTGAAGTAGCTTTTGATTCCAGTAAATATGACCTAATGCTACAAATTCAAATAACCATTTTCAGTTCTTTACAACCTATAAAATGTTTTCAAACTCTCTTGTGCATAATACCTTAGAACAGTGCATTTTGAGATTTTGTTTTTTATAAAAATACTGTTTTCATTGGGTGGTTTGTTCAATAAAATTTGACTTTAATGGTTAGTGACTTGAAAATTATACTGACTGGCATTTGCATTGTCTATTTAGGAAAATCAGTGTAAAATATAATTTGCATAATAATTTGGAACAGAATGTAAACAAATTAGTCCTCTTGTACATGCTTCTTTTTTAGGTTGAACTTATAAGGAGTATCTATATTTGTGTTCAATCAAGTTAAAAACAAAGTCCGCTTGGTCCAAAACAAGCTGAGCTCATTATGATCTATTATATAGTTTCTTTATCTAATATTATTCTTCCAGATAATGTAAATAACTAAATGGATGTCATCATACTGTATCCATTCTATAATCACAAATACACCAGCATTTAAACATCCAGTATTCCACCACATCACGTGCCATATATCTCTGCCTCAAATCATACATTTGGGCTTAAAGTTGACAAATTCATTTTTATTGTTCGTCAAATTGGCACTTGTGTAGCAACAAGCAAGAGGTCAGCATCAATCTCCCTCATGCTCCTCAGCGGCTCACGTTATCTGAGGATCTCATTCCCCAGGCCCAACGGTACTTGTCGATCGATGGCCTCTGGGTTGGACTTAGGAAGAAGGGGGGGTTTAGCTGTGTGGGTATGTGTGTGTGCATGTTCATCTGTGCCCAGGTGTGTGTGTGTGTGTGTGTGTGTGTGTGTGTGTGTGTGTGTGTGTGTGTGTGTGTGTGTGTGTGTGTGTGTGTGTGTGTGTGTGTGTGTGTGTGTGTGTGTGTGTTGATGGCCTCTGGCTAGGAGAATAGATGGCTGCACCGTATAAACCTAAAGAGCATTGTTGGCTTTATCTCCCCTATCGATTGCCAGGACATAGACAGCAGGCGCAGCCACGCTCTGATGTCGCTGTTCTTCCTGATGGTGACAATGATGGCCAGTAGTGATGGTGACAGATCTGATTGATTGATAGATAGACATTTTTAAGATGACAGTCACACACAATGTAATTTCACTGAATCCATACAATGCATCTCCGGAAAGACACTATCAAACCAATAGAAAGACCAACTGAACACAAAACCTCTAACTAGTTGAGAACATCATTCTTGTCATTGATTTTAGTCATAAAAATGTATTCCAGTAACAAAATGTACAACAAACTGTAAGTAGGATACTTTTTTTCATCAAGTCAGTTCATTCCAAACATAGTTTTGTGCAAATCTTTAGGGTTATTTTATAAATCAGAAATAAAGCAGATCTCTAGATTTTGCTGTAAATATTCTAGAGAAATAAACATTGACTACATTAAATTTAAATAACAAGTATGTATCTTGTGTGTGACACATAAAAGCCTAAACACATACATTCTCAAAGTCAACAAAATAGTATCTGACTCTGTGAAAATAAAGGATAGGTGAGATGTAAGCAAGGGTTTGAGTGTATTACTTGATAGCATATTAACAAATCATTAATATGATTAAAGACAGGGGAACAACATAGATAGCCAAGAGGCCATGTTCCATCGCTCATGAGAAAGGAGACAGACTGTGCTTTCACCACAGCAGGCCCAGATCATTAAAGAGAAAGAATATTTGATCTAACATCATTTTATACACAGCTGAAAGGTTTGGATTCAAAATCAATGTTGATGTTTTTGACCATTAATGTGAGTTTCTATCAAATCAAATGTCAGAATGATTGGATTAGAACACAGCCCCACAGGATGTCAATACAACCAGAACCACAGGATATGAACATACCCAGAACAACAGGATGTGGATATAACCAAAACATCTGAATGTGAACACAACTAGAATAACTGAATGTGAACACAACTAGAACAACTGAATGTGAACACAACTAGAACAATGGGATGTAAACATAACCATTACAACTGGATGTGTGCAAAACAGGAACAAAAGTATGTGAACATAACCGGAACAACAAGATGTGAACATAACCAGAACAACGGGATTTGAACATAAACAGAACAACGGGATGTGAACATAACCAGAACAACGGGATGTGAACATAACCAGAACAACGGGATGTGAACATAAACAGAACAACGGGATGTGAACATAAACAGAACAACGGGATGTGAACATAAACAGAACAACGGGATGTGAACATAACCAGAACAACGGGGTGTGAACATAACCAGAACAACGGGATGTGAACATAACCAGAACAACGGGATGTGAAAAAAAGCAGAACAACTGGATGTGAACAAAAGCAGAACAACTGGATGTGAACATAACCAGAAAAATGGGATGTGGGCATAACCAGAACAACTGGATGTGAACATAACCAGAACAACGGGATGTGAACAACGGGATGTGAACATAAACCGAACAACGGGATGTGAACATAACCAGAACAACGGGATGTGAACATAACCAGAACAACGGGATGTGAAAAAAAGCAGAACAACTGGATGTGAACAAAAGCAGAACAACTGGATGTGAACATAACCAGAAAAATGGGATGTGGGCATAACCAGAACAACTGGATGTGAACATGCTAGATCCACAGGATTAGAACACAGCCAGAACCACAGGATGACATCGTAAAAGTAATCATTGCATTCAGTTCAGACAAAATGTCTATACATAGATAATATAACTACTGTAGATGGTTTATAATGTTGTTTCACATGCCAATAATTTATAACCTAATTAAAACCCAAACACTAATAGCACTGTCTGTACGCATTACCTAAAATATTTTGAATTACTTAAATTCTACATATTGTTCCTTTATACAGTATTTCTATCAGGTATAATTACAAAATGTACTTTTGTTGTTTGGTCATGTTCTCGCTGATCAAAACTAATTTATCATGAGCAAATTTTGACTGACAGATCTATAAATAATAATGAGTAATTAGTTATAATTTTTTGGTTCTCGAATAGTCAAATAACAGTCACCTACACATTTGACTGCAATGTTGAACAAGTCCATCAATCATATCTGCACAACAGAAAATAGTACAGATCTGTGGGGGCACATGCCAGGTGCACCAAGCTTGCTGTCTCACCATGAGAAACAGTAATTCACAGAAAGACCATAACTTCAGTAGTTCCTTTGTATTTGCAATTTGCATTAATGTAAAAAAACTCGCAAAAGAAAAATGGCAGTTCATTATCAGATTCTGGTTTGATGTTTTAATAGAGTGAATGTTTTACAAAAGAAGGATATCATGGACATCATGTTTTGCCACCAGCTAATGTTGAAATTTGTTACAGTAGCTTGATAGGTCATCTATTTAGATTTCTGGCTAATGATCTATGGAAACGGTACATTTCAATGTTGTTTGTTTATCTGTTATAATGTCAGTAAGCCACTTTGCTTTGTATAATGGATTGTCTAGCCTGAAATATTCCTGGAAGACAAGCATTCAATGGACAACAACCATGATTAACCATTCAGGCATCCAACCTACAGCAAGGAGTCTTTTATTTTGAAATAGAAAATCACAGTATATTTACCTGACAAATAGCATTACTCTTGTTTTGAATTAATGGAAAAATAATTGTGATTTTATATCTAAATAATGCAATCCACATCTCATGTGTTTGTTGTTCTTTAATACACTGATGTATATTTCAGTTGTAATCAACTCAACTGACAGTCTTCTAGTATGTGATATGTATTGAGAAAAAGGGAATAAAATAATGCTTTGTTTGTTGTAATGCTTCATAATATCTGTTGATTAGCTGATTTGATTTTAACTTAGATCTTGTTGTAAGCAGAATTCACATAAGTGACAGGGTGTGCCAGATTTTGGTGAAGCAGTCGAAGATCCTGACTCTAGAACACGCTCACCCTCTACTGACAGCTGTTGGAGAACAAGTAAACCAGAAGCTTTTGTCCATAGATACATTACATTTTTTTGGCTGAAATTGATTCAGGGTGCATGGTGAATTTGATTATTTCCCTCCATTACAGAGGTTTTGGGATTATTGAGATTCAGAATTACAGTTTTTCTGAATTGCTTTGGAAATTTTTTGAAAGTCTTAACATTCGCTAAACTGTAAATTCAATTGTCTCAACTGTTTGTTGGTTTTAGGGTGTCTCTGCAGTGTAGAGGGCTGAGTCGCTGCATTGCATGACAGTCTACATCATGATTGTCAGTGGTTTACTTTTTACACCGACGCATGTATCATTCCTTTTTGCACCCGACGCACAAGGGACTTTTCCCTCCACAAACGCATGTCAGTAAATTAGGGAATGAACTTGCGCTCTCTGGGGCGGTTCAGCAAAAAGAAGAGGAGTGTTCCGGCGCAAACGTTCCCTGGTTCTATTTTGCAGTTCCCAAAAACAATTTTGCCACAGACCAGAAAAAAACTGGTTAAAAGTCAGTGGTGTGTTTTTCATATGCTATTTTAAGGGTGCATGCTTGGCCATAATGTAGCGTTTGCATGCACATACACTTTGCTCCTCTCAGACACTGACGCAGCAGTTCCCATTATTGCAACCCATACATAATTACTAGAAAAAAAATTGTGGTGTCCGAAGATGTAAAAAAATACGCATACATTTAGTGTACACATTTACCAAAATTATTCAGGCTGAATTCTTTCGCACTGATATACATCAACCGCAAGGGAACCCATTCAATCAACATACAATTCATTTGTGACGCTAATAGTAAAATCACCAAAGCATTTTTTATTTCTGAATTACCCTGGCTCAAGACACAACTAATTTATGCTGGCAAACTCTGCCATTCCTGTCATTTTGAGGGGAATTTTGTGTGAAATTATGTTTAATCGAAAACACACACAAACACACAGTGTAGCTTAATTGAACATTCGGCACACTGACAATGCGCTTCAGGTGTTTGGATAGGAGGCACTTTACAGTGTTTTACACAAAATGTCCATGACTCATGAATGTGTTGATGACATAAAGGAGGATAGATTAGAGGACTTAAGAAGACGTAAGGTTGAAATGCATGTGCTGTTGCCACTTAACCCAAATGCCACAGCAGCAGAACGGGAGAAGAGCTTATTTAACAGAAGAGTGAGGTAAGCATAGAAATCTCGGTCTAATGTTAGACTACACTGCAAAAATATCACCATGTATTCATAACCTCGTGATTCAGGGAGAGTGAGCCCAAAACATTGGAAAGTATGTCTTTGTGCCATTTCTTTATTTACATTTTTAAAAAGAGAAACATCAATAGCAATCTGCCGTTATAATAGCAATCCGCCATGGAACAAGCGTGCCTGCTCTTAAAGGGAATGTAAGATGACACTCTGATTGGTTTATTGCACGTTATGCCCAATCCACACCTGTGACTAATGTAGTTACTTCAGACGTACCCATTTTAGATTTGCGTCGAGCGCAAGTGTCATTTATCCCGCCAGCATAATAGCAACAGCGCCTGGGACCTGCCCACAATGTGTTTGATACTTGCATTTCAGATTGTTAAAATATAATAATAATAATAATGCATTCAACTTATATAGCGCTTTTCTTCCAAGGAACTCAAAGCGCTTTACACAGTGAGGGGGAAAGCCCACCACATCCACCACCAATGTGTAGCACCCACCTGGGTGATGAACGGCAGCCATTTTGCGCCAGAACGCTCACCACACATCTGCTATCAGGTGGACCAGTGAGTAGTTATATATAGGGCCCTTAATGTTTCTGCTATCTCCCTGATGGATTTATTTATTTTTTTGCAGGATGTCCTGTTTCACTGCATTGAGAGCTCCTTTCAGCCCATGATGTGGGTTCACATAAACAGCTTTAAAATGCAAATGCCACACCTGGAATCAACTCCAAACCTTTACCTGCTTAATTGATTAGGAAATAATGAAGGAATAACCCACATCTGTCCAGGAAACAGCTTTTGAATCAATTTTCCAATTACCTTTGGTCTTTTGAAAAAGGGGGCTAGATATTAAAGAGCTGTAATTTCTAAACCTTCCTCTAATTTGGATGTGAATACCCTCAAATTAAAGCTGAGAGACTACACTTGAAGCCCAAATTCATTATTTAATGAATAGAGCCATGTATTGCACTGCTGGTTTGCTTCTAAAGCTAAGCAGGGTCAGGTCTGGTTAGTCCCTGGATGGGAGACCAGTGCTGCTGGAAGTGGTGTTGGAGGGCCAGTAGGGGGCACTCTTCCCTCTGGTATAAAGATCAATCACTATGCTCCAGGGCAGTGACGGGGACATCTGCCCTGCATAGGGTGACATCTTTCGGATGGGATGTTAAACGGGTGTCCTGACTCTCTGTGGTTATTAAAAATCCCATGGCACTTATGGTAAGAGTAGGGGTGTTAACCACGGTGTCATGGGCAAATTCCCAACCAGGCCTCACTTCAATCATAGCCACTTAATAATCTCCCTACTTCCTAATTGGCATATATACTACTCACCTCTCCACATGAGAACTGATGTGTGGTGAGCGTTCTGGTGCAAAATGGCTGCCTTGCATCACCCAAGTGGGTGCTATACATTGGTGGTGGGGTTTCCCCCTCACTTTGTAAAGTGCTTTGGGTTCTTGAAAAGCACTATATAAATTGAAATTATTATTATTTTTAAACAGCCAAAATAAGAAAATGTGTGTCACTGTCCAATTATTTCTGGATCTAACTATATATTACAACTGAAAATGCACATTTGCATATACATTTTTACATATTTCTTACAACCCCAATTCCTAAAAAGTTGGGATATTATGGAAAATGCCCCCCAAAACAGAACAATTAGAAAATTAAATTCACCCTGTTCTACCGAATATTGAAAACATTATTAACACAAGGGGCCCTATCTTACACCCAGCGCAATTGACTTTTTACACCAACGCATTTATCATTCCTATCTTGCACCTGACGCATATGGGACTTTTCCCTCCACAGACGCACGTCGGTAAATTAGGGAATGAACTTGCGTTCGTTGGGCGGTTCAGCGAAAAGAAGAGGCGTGTTCTGGCGCAAACGTTCCCTGGTGCTATCTTGCAGTTCCCGAAAACAATTCCGCCACTGACCAGGAAAAACCTGGTTAAAAGTCAGTGGCTTGTTATTCAGATGCTATTTTAAGGGCGCATGCTTGGCCATAATAGCATGTCCACAACGCGCATACACTTTATTGCTCCTCTCAACTACACAAATGCAGCAGTTCCCATTATTGCAATACATAATTAGAAGGAAAAATATTACCATACGAGGGAAATCATTGTGGTGTCCGAAGATGTGAAAAAATAGATATATACATCTAGTGTACACATTTACCCAAATTATTCAGAATGAATAATTCCCACTGATATACATCAACCGCAAGGGAACCCATTCAATCAACATACAAGTCATTTGCGATGCTAATAGTAAAATCACCCATGTCTTTGCGAATCACCCTGGCTCAAGCCACAACTCATTTATGGCAAACTCTGCCATCTTTGATGAGAATCTGCCCTTGGATGGGTGGCTGTGAAAGGGGACAACGCTATCCGTTAAAGACATGGCTGAGGAGGACCCCATTTGATGCCAGCAACAGTGCGTGAAATGCTGTTTAATCGAAAATGCACAAATATGCAGTGCGTAAACGAACATTTGGCACACTGAAAATGTGCGTCAGGTGTTTGGATAGGACAGGAGGCACAATACTCAAGTTGCAGCATTCTTTGTGGCTTGTTGTTTTACAAAACATGTCCATGAATCATGGATGTGTTGATGACATAAATTAGGAAATGTTAGAGTAAGGAGACATGATGTTGAAATGTATGCGCCATTGCTTGCCACTTAACCCAAATGCCTTAGAGCTTATTTGACAGAAAAGTGAGGCAAGCAAAGTAATCTGGCTCTAATGTTAGACTACATGCAAAAATATTACCATGCATTCATAACCTTGTGATTCAGTGAGAGTGAGCCCAAAACATCGGAAAGTATGTCTTGTGAGATTTTGTTTATTTACATTTTGTAAAAAATCAAAATCAATAGCAATCCGCCATTTTAATAGCAATCCGCCATGGAACAAGGGCGCTTGCTCTTAAAAGGGATGTGAGATGACGCTCTGATTGGTTTATTGCATGTTACGCCCAAACCACACCTGTGACTAATGAAGCTACTTCAGAACTAACCATTTTAAATTTGCGCTGGGCGCAAGAGTCATTTATCCTGCCGGTAAAATAGCAAAAGCGCCGGGGACCCTCCCACAATGTCACTTGCGTTTCGCGTTTGATACTTCCATTTCAGATCGTTAAAATAGGGCCCATTATGTGATGTTTTACCTTATCTTTTAAAAATTCTTTGGGCACTGAAGACACCAGTTGGTTATGTTTAGTAAGCAGAATTTTCCCACATTCATCAGTTATGCTTGTCCTCAGCTGCATCAGCACCCACACTCAACGCAACCATGCTCTTGTAATCCAGGCAGAATGTGGTTTGCCATTATCCTGCTGGAAAATGCAGGGATGTTCCTGGAAAAGACGACGTCCAGAGATTTTAAATAATTGTTTAAAAAACATTATTTGCATTCCAGAATTGAGCCAAAGCGATTGAGAAAAACTGTACTGATATTATTTGTAGTGGACATCTATTGTGTTTATAAAGTATTTTCTGTTATTGTCTTCAAGGAAATGTCTGTAAAATAACTGTTTTTTCACAGATATTTTTTACAGTGTAACAGGAAGACAAAAAAAGTTAAACTATCGTTCTACAGGCTAGCCTTTCTTTACAGGTATGTTCCGTTAGCATTCATCAAAGCATGTCTCACTGAGTGTGTTGCTAAATTACGGGCTGGCCTAGTGGATAGCACTGGGGCTTCACAGCAAGAAGGTTCTGGGTTTGAACCCCGGTGGTCCTGGGCCATTCAGTGTGGAGTTTCCATGTTCTTCCCTGTTTCTGTGTGGGTTTCCTCCGGGAGCTCTGGTTTCCCCCACTATCAAAAACATGCAGGTTAGGTTCTCCAAAAGCACTGGCTTAAATCTGGAGTTGGTCCCCGGGTGCTGTAAATGGATGCCCACTGCTCTGTTGAGGGATGGGTTAAATGCAGAGAATGAATTTCGCTACATGTATGTGACAATAAAGTACCTTTACCTTTAAATTGGAGCTGAAGCTGAACAAAGACATTATTGGGCTGTGACTGCAATGGTCTAGTTTATGCCTCTGAGAGATAGAGAGACAGACAGCACATTGACCCCAGTTTTATCACTCCTGAACCAGTCAGGGGTTTAGGCTGGTCTGTGTGTGTGTGTATGTGTGCGCATGCATGTGTGCGTGGGCACCTCTTTTAGTTTGTGCGAATGCATGCAGAAGTGTGTGTGTTTCAGTGTGAGTCTGATTGTGAAGATTGTGTGTGTATGTGTAAGTAGAGCAGAGCAGTCCAAACCCAGAGAGAGAGCGAGCCCTGCAGCTGGCTGATCCACTTTGATTACTCTGGCCCAGTGATTGACGGTAGGTCTGTCCTGACTAGACACTGAATGGAGTTGTTGATCCCACAACAATATCACCCAGGCCCAAATAAACCTGCTGGTTGACTTTACGAGCTGGACTGCTTTTGATTACCCTCTTTAAAGGGGAATATCATCTCTTTAGGCAGGCCTGTTAGGTATCATTTGTCTATAGGCAGGAAGCGATAAAGAGAGATGAAATTTGTTTTGTCATACTCTCTGTCTGCAATTTAGAAATGACTCTATTTTGCTCTATTTTGCTCTAAGATGAAGCATATGTCATTGTCAATATGAGCAATACAGTTTTTTAGCTTCTGTACAAAACATATGTGCAATATGTACAATTTTGAAGCAGTCCTCTTTTGAGACAGCAGCAAATGTAACTGATACAAGTACTTTATCTCCCACTCATTCACCTAGTCCTAGTGAAGGCTTTTCTTTGAGTTATGTCTTTGTTTTTGTGTTATAACATAGCAGCACTACACCAAGGGTATTCAACTCTTCTGGGGCCTCATGTATAAATGTTGCATACGCACGAAAAGCTTGCGTACGCTGGTTTCCACGCACATGGTGTAATGTATAAAAATTTACTTGACGTGAGAATGTACGGGCCGTCACAGAAACGTTTGAGCAGACGTGAGAATGTGCGGGCCGTACGCAAAGTCTTGTCTGGCTCTGTAACGTGACAAATTCTAACTGAAAAGTGCCATAACTCACCAAACATTACAAAATAAAGTGTCCACTACAGTTACTGTCATACGTCTATGACGTTGACTATTCTAAAAACATAATTACATCCGCTAATAAAAGTTTGATCATTGATGTGGATGACTCACATCAAAATGCCAAAACACAAATGGGAAATGCTATTACCTTAATCTGCCACCACTCAATAACTTCTGTTAAAATTGAGGGTGTCAAACAAACAACAAAATTATTCAGGAAATGCATGTCCCCCTCTGTATATGGTTAACATTGCACACAGCACAGATTATTAACCAAATATGAAATATGTAGCCTACTCGCTGTGCAGCTACAAGATTTGCATGGGAAAATGCAATTGTCTCTGTGAGACTGACTTTGGCTCATCCATAACGCACAGGAGGCCCGGATCCACCTCCAGTAACAGTTGTGCAAAATCACTCACTGTTGATGCTCAATTGATTCTGTGGATTATGTGTAAATAAGTGAACAAGGTTTGGGAAATTAGGTGTAGCCTATAAAAGGACGCGTATATCATGCTACTATACTTGATGCACAATGGCTGCTCTGCCATGGCTGCTCTGAGCCAGCTGACCGGTCATGCATTTCCCAACCATCTCTGAGCCGCGCCATGGCAGCTGTATGGAATGGTGTCATCCGTATGTCACCCAGATACATAAAATTTCCCTTCATTGTTGGTAAGCAGGCCAACATTATACTGCAATTCGCAGCGATGAGCCGATTTCGAAAATATTATCGGAGCCATCGACTGTACTCACATTGCTAAGGGCACCATAATGAATTTGCTGAACAGAAAACACTTCCACTCTATTAATGTGCAAGTGATCTGTGATGCGCAAATGTGTTTGACAAATGTTGTCGCAAGCAGGGGCTGTGCAGGATGGCTGGCTTAATGGTAATAAATGTCATTTATGATGATTAGGCTATATGGTAAAATAAGGTAGTGATCTTGTACTGGCATCTGAGTATGTGGTTAATGTATACCCGTAGCTGACCGTGGTTACCCATTGCAAACTTGGCTCCTCACCCCGCTCAAAAACCCCCAAAATGAGCAAGAGCAGCGTTACAATGATGTACATATAGGGGGCTCCGTCAGTGGTGGAGCGGACCATACGGCAGCTGAAAAGCCGTTGGCGCTGCCTGATTATGATACGTGACCATGGTCAGGTTCTCTGAACATTTACGGCCCTAGTGACAGTTTTCCACTCTGCCTACTTTTTTTTATCATAATACCTGATGACAGGCCACGTTTCCTCACCTTCACCTCTGTTGTTGGAACCTCGATCTCACAGTCTGTGAAAATGTTATTTTTTGCGTGTTTAGCCATTGTAATTCAGGCAAAGAAATTAACTAAGGGGCGCATACGTAGGCTATTTGCATATTCATTTATGGGAGGAGGCAAGGCGGGGTCAGTGGCTCGTTCACGTGCGTTCAATCTCACGTTGATTGTGATTTATTAAGGAAAGGTGCGCAGGACCTGGCGTACGACTGGTTTTATACATGTGAATTTTTCTATGTGTAGGTACTTTTCCAGTTTTGGCCGTACGCCATCTTGTGGTATGTAAGCTGCGCAATCTTTTATACATGAGGCCCCTGGTCTTCTGTTGTACAGTTTAATTATTCGCACCCACTTGTTGTACCAGGTATAAATAATGCCCAGATATAAAATAGATTGGAACTGGTTTCGCTGGCCAGAGTAGAATAGGGCTGACCGAAATCCAAAGCTACAATTTCATCACCTACAGGAACCATGGCTTATTTCCAAATTTCTACACAGTGCTGTAGTCACTGTAAGGTGTCACATAGGTGTAGTGTTGAAAGAGGGAGACCGGACAGGAATTGTGCTTTCTTGTATTTTAGTGCCATACAGTATAATGTTCCAGAGACACGATCCTTCTTTATATTTAAGCAAACAACCATACACGCAACGTATTATACATACTACATAATTAACGACGCTCTTACCGTGGTGTAGACACAGAGACTAAATATAATAGTACACCTCATCAAATATACAATGGTTTTACACATTACACATTTTGCACATAAGGATACACATACTCTAGGAAAGAGCAACAACCAAAAATGAATATCACAGAGTATCAATGCCCAACACCTCTCTCTAGTTTGGCCAGCGTTATATACTAACAACTAACTACCTAATCAATCAAGGCTGAATGCAATCATCAATCAGATCTACAAGATACTAACCTAACCTAACCCTTATCCTAGCAATAGCAAAACTAGAAAGAGGTGTCACACGTACTTAAAGGGACATATACACATAACTGATAACTCCATGCAATACACAAAACACTTAAGGAAAATACACAGGAAACAAGACACAAACCACACACATTTCAAGCAATCCAGTCTCAGTCTCTGTTAACGCCAGCCCTCACTGGGCTGGACGTTACATAAGGTTTTCAAATTAGTTAAAAAAAAGAACTGTAGTTCTCAAAATACAATATTTGGAATTAACACTTAAAAGGCCCGATGCAGTATAATGCTATCCAACCAATGGGCAAAAGTTGACCCCTTAAGACACAGCCCCTCCTCATTTGGATAATGAGGCAGAAATGCATACAGAAACATAAAAATGACAGGCAGAAATAAATAGCTTTGAAGAAATAAATGGGGTAAAAAAATACAAAGGAAGAATAAAACAGATCAAAATATTTTAAAATATTAAATCAATATTAATGATGTAATCAGCATTTCTTGACCACTGGTTGTGAAAGTGGCACTGTCAAAAGTCACCAAAAAGGATGTTGTATCATGCACCATTGTATCATGCCAAGGTTTGATAAGTTATCATGTCTCACTAAGGGATGATATGTATTCTACTATAGATTATGCACTATAGTTTATACTATAGATTAAACAATATATTACACGTTCGATCAAAAATGGGAGGTTTTTGAAAGAAGTTCCCCTTTAAAAAAAGTCCAATCTAATAGTTAATATAGTACTAAGAACGTTATAGCATATCACAGAGAGTTAAAGAGAGTGTTGAGAGAGAGAGTAGTTCACACAAAATTTTAACATGCAGTGCACATCAACATTTTTTATATACACTGAGGAGCCAAAACATAATGACCACCCACAGGTGAAGCAAATAACGTTGATCTCCTAACAAGGGCATATGTCAAGGTCTGGGTAGATTAGATGGTAAGAAAACCATCAGTTCTCATAGTCAACATGTTGAATGCAGGAGAAATGGGCAGAAGTAAAGACCTGGGTGATTTTGACAAGAGCCAAATTGTTATGGCCACATGACAGGGTCAGAGCAGTAGTGGTAAGTACCTACAAACAATGGTCTGAGGAGGGACAAACCACAAACTGGTGACAGGATGTTAGGCGCAAGAGTGATCATCAATGCACATCTGAACCCTGTTTACTCTTTGTAAAACAATCTATGCTACCTCTTCTTTGTTATTCTGTGAATAAATCTTAGTAAGTTGTTTTTTGAGATAAGTAATTGTTTTCTTTTCTTGTCACTACATTTCATTCCATAGTTGACCTACTCAGTTATTTTGGATTTCCTAATCCTCATTTGGAAACATCAATAATATGAAAATCCTGTTAAGAGAATTCTAAAAGAAAGACTTGCTGAATTGGTTGCTGTCATGTTTGAGTCGAGGCCAGTTAAAGAGTCACTCAAGGTATTTAGTATATATTGAACTTTTAATAAAGATAAATAGATATACAATCACCTAAGGGATTATTAGGAACACCCGGTCAATTTCTCATTAATGCAATTATCTACTCAACCAATCACATGGCAGTTGCTTCAATGCATTTAGGGGTGTGGTCCTGGTCAAGACAATATCATGAACTCCAAACTGAATGTCAGAATGGGAAAGAAAGGTGATTTAAGCAATTTGGAGCGTGGCATGGTTGTTGGTGCTAGACGGGCCGGTTTGAGTATTTCACAATGTGCTCAGTTACTGGGATTTTCATGGACAACTATTTCTAGGGTTTACAAAGAATGGTGTGAAAAGGGAAAAACATCCAGTATGCGGCAGTCCTGTGGGTGAAAGTGGGTGAAATAAACACTCATTACAACCGAGGTATGCAGCAAAGCATTTGTGTAGACACAACACGCACAACCTTAAGGCGGATGGGCTACAACAGCAGAAGACCCCACCGGGTACCACTCATCTCCACTACAAATAGGAAAAAGAGGCTACAATTTGCAAGAGCTCACCAAAATTGGACAGTTGAAGACTGGAAAAATTTTGCCTGGTCTGATGAGTCTCAATTTCTGTTGAGACATTCAGATGGTAGAGTCAGAATTTGGCGTAAACAGAATGAGAACATGAATCCATCATGCCTTGTTACCACTGTGCAGGCTGGTGGTGGTGGTGTAATGGTGTGGGGGATGTTTTCTTGGCACACTTAATGCCCTTAGTGCCAATTGGGCATTGTTTAAATGCCACAGCCTACCTGAGCATTGTTTTTGACCATGTCCATCCCTTTATGGCCACCATGTACATATCCTCTGATGACTACTTCCAGCAGGATAATGCACACAACTTGAATCGTTTCAAATTGGTTTCAAATTGGTTTCTTGAACATGACAATGAGTTCACTGTACTAAAATGGCCCCCACAGTCACCAGATCTCAACCCAATAGAGCATCATTTGGACCAACATTTCTAAAGAATGCTTTCAGCACATTGTTGAATCAATGCCACATAGAATTAAAGTCAAAGTCAAAGTGGTTTATTTATCATATGCATTGAACAACATACATCATCCTATGCAGAGAAATTCTTATTGACATGGCTCGGCGATTCTATGCAGTGGGCTTAAAAACAAGAATTACAACAATATAAGAATTTTAAAATAGGAATGACAATAGTAATAATAGTAATAGTAATAATAATGATAATAATAAAACG